>PVIC010002684.1:0-75054 GCA_004025085.1 Thryonomys swinderianus | reverse complement strand
CAAAACAAAAAAAAAAAAAAAAACAAAAAAAAAAAAAAAAAAAAAAAAAAAAAAAAAAAAAAAAAAAAAAAAAAAAAAACAACTGTAAAAGTGAGAGCGGCATAAAACTTCATGACCTTGAAATAGGTAATGGTTCCTTACACAGGATTTCAGAAACAAAATCTTGCACAAATGATACAAGGCAAATTGAACTCCATCAAAATTAACAATAATTGGGTTTCCTGGACACCACTGGGAAAACATAATTTGTCACTTTATAATACATTAAATTAATTTTTAAAAGAATTAATTATATGCTTTTATAAGCTTCATAATATATGAGAAAGTCAACATTAAAATGTTGACATAAGTGCCCTATAAGAAAAATATAAAGTTGGAACTATCACTCTGGAAAACTTCCAATACTTAGAGTGACACTAAAAATTGAAAAGCCAAGAACACATGATCCCAAATCAAAAGCTCATCATTTTTTTTTCTTTTTTTACCTTAACTTTTTTAATTAGACATTGAGCATCATAAAATGCATCCCTTTAAAGTAAAATTTCAATGGATTTTAGATATTCAAAAGTTGCATAGGGGGGCCGGAGGGTTAGCTCCCTGGTTCCAGCGACTGCCTCGCAAGCTCAAGGTCCTGAGTTCGGTCCCCGGTAACCACATATAATGCTGGGCGTGGAGACACGCTCACCAACAATCAACACCGCATACTACAGTGCCGGACGTGGTGGCTCACGCCTGTAATCCCAGCACTCGGGAGGCAGAGACAAGAGGATTGCTGAGTTTGCGGCGGCTTGCCTGGGCACCATAGTGAGCTCAGGGCCAGCCTGAACTACAAAGCGAGACCCTGTCTCAAAAAGCAAAAAAAAAAAAAAAAAAGTTGCATAACCCTCACTAACTCTAGAAAAAAAAATTCACAGAATGAAACATTTTATCAGTTAGCAATCTTTTCTTCTTTCTCCATTCAGCCATGAAAAATCTCAATTTCTCTGAATTGTCCTAGCCTGAATATTCCATTTAAGTAGAAACACACAATCTGTGGTGATTCACACCTTACTTCTTTTACTTAGCATATTTTCAAGGTATGTTCATGTTATAGGCTGTATGTCACTCCATACTTGATTAATGTTACATTGGTTATCTGTACCGAATTTTATTCATCCAGTTATTTTTCTACATATAGAATACAAAGTTGTTATGATTTATGAATGCAACGTGGAATAATTAAACCATCCATAACTTCAACTCACTTTTTTTAATGAAACCATTTGAAATTTAGTGATTTTAAAATGTATACTATTAACTATACTCACTATGCTATACAATAGAACACTTAAAAATTTCTCCTCATGTCTTACTGAAGCTTAAAATCCTCTGAGCATCATTTCTCCTCATTCTCTTCTGCTCTCAAACTTTAGTAACCCCATAATAGTCTCTCCACTAATGAGCTTTGTTGTTTTAGATTCTACATGAAAGGGATAACATGTTATATTTGATTTCTATGTCCAGCTTCTTTTATCTAGTGTTCTCCAACTCCATTCATATTATTACTAGTAACAGAATTTTCTTGAACAGAATAGTATTCTTTGTGTATATACACCATGTTGTTCCTATCTGTTAAGGGACACAGGTTGATTCTCTAATTTCCCTACTGTGAGTTGCTATGGAGTGAATGTGTGACTTCTTGTCAACACACTGACTTTTAGTCTTTTGGATAAACTCACAGAAGTGGGATATTTGTCCATGTATTAGTCCGTTTTCAGTACTTTTTGAGGAAACTCAATAAGATGGTTTATAATGGCTGTATTAATTTACAATAATTTTCCACCAATAATGAACAAAAGTTTACCTCCTTCCACAAAAATTTTCAGACATATTGCTCTTTTTTAAAAAAGTTTTTCCTAAAACCAGGCATGGTGGCTCATGCCTGTAATCCCAGCATTTGGGAGACAGAGGCAGGAAGATTTCTGAGTTTAAGGCTTGCCTGGGTTACATAGTGAGTTCAGGGCCACCCTGAACTACACAGGGAGACCCTGAGTCAAAAAAAAAAAAAAAAAGGTTCTCCTCATTTAATGTTTTTTTAATAGCATATACTTTAACATTATACTAGTTTTAATACAATTAAATATGTTTAAGCCATGTCTAGAACAAGTCACTTTATAAACATTCCAAAGCAAAGTCATTGCCTCTAGAATTTCCTCAAATATTTGTGCATTTATTAAACCTAAGCAACCTATATTCTGTTGTGGTAAAGAGTATGTATGTTATGTGCCTGCTGCAGTGTGTATACTTTCTCATTGTCTAGCATTATGACTAGCTAATGAGAACCTCTACAGGAGTCTTTGAATGGATCTCCTGTTTCCAGGCCTTTTCTGAATCTCTGCCTATTTTCTATAAGATAACTGCTTCCATAGGAATGTCAAATATTCAAATTATGTCTTTATTTTATAAACCCATTATCAACTTCACACTATCACCAGAAGGAAGTCTAGAATCTTTGATATAGCTTACATGCCTATGGCTACATATTGGCTTATTGCCCCATCATCTTTTAGTATTTCAGAAAGATACAGTTCATTTACACAGAGTTCTACATGACTTTAACTGCTTATTAGTGTTATTTTTCTCTCCCTGTTTACACTTTAAATCTTACTAAGTTTTGTTCCTTCCCATAAACTACTCACTATTTTTTTTTATTTAAACCTCTCTCTGATGAGGCTTCTTTCTGAAATTCTGGCAAGTTTTCAGATGATATTGTTGAAAAGAAAAGTTTAAATTTAAGATGATTTTAGACGATTTATACATTTTAGAAAAGAGATTGTGTTTGATTCTTTCCTATTTTATTTCCAAAGTAAAAAATAAACAAAACCTTAAAAACCTGGGCAGAATGTGAATTCAGTTTTTACTTATTGCATTGTTAATATTCAAGACCAAGGCAAATAACTATTATCTTTAATGATTACATTAACATCTAAGAAAACTTCTTTTAAAAGATGTTTCTGTATTCATCTTAAATGCCGAGCTTATTTCATCTCAATCTTTTTCTCTAGGCCTTCTGAGTTATGTTTTTTTGCACTCATCCTACTTAGAGCCTTCATAGGCTGCATTAATGTCTTCTCAAACCCATTCTCATAGCAGGCAACTAGCTCAATTGATGTATTCATGACTTAGTTTGAATCAGAAGCAGTAAATAAAATTGTTTCAAAGTTTTATTATGTTTATTTTCATTTTGTTCCTTTATTGTATACACTCACTTCAAATATCCATTGCATCCTGTTCTATTATTTAAATTCCTTGAGTTGGGGATAAGTGACCCTGGCTTTGTTACCAGAATGCCATGTTACTCAGCACACTCTCATTGTGCTTGTTAGTTGTATGTACCAAGGGAGATGAGATTTTGGGTATAAGTGTAATTGCAAATAGAGCCATAGAATCAAGGATTAATGACTAGAAATAGATGCATGATTGTCTGTCATCTTCCTGGGTTAAGGATTAATCTCTCACATTTGACTCTACTGTATTTCAGTAGTCAGCTTATTCTGTTCTTTTTTTTTAATTAAAAATTCTCAGAAACTGCAGACTGGCCAAAAATTTTCATTAAAAATTCTGTTATAAGGACAACAGATGAATGGTTTATATATACATTTTGCTAGAAAAGATTTATTAAAAACCAAATATTTTACCAAAGCTCAAATATAAAACAAAATACAGACCAGATATTATGGTTATATTTGACTGTCTCTCTATGCCTTTGTCTGAGATTCTCACTGCCCAACTTTCTTTTAAATTGACCTAGGGTACAATATCAGTTTTCCAATTATCTCTATGTTTATAACAAGCACTTCTCCATCCATCAATATTTTATCAAATCCTGTACACTTTCACATTCAATTGGTCCCTATGTTTTATAAATAATATTCCTCATGTAGCTTCTAAGTTTAGTTACTTACACTTATTGGCCTTTTTTGTAAGGATCATAGCATTTGAAATCATTTACAGTTATGTTTAAAGGCAAGCTCCACAAGCAATTTCGAACCCTAAGAGTTTACTGAAGACATTTCACTTATTGCCACTATCAGGAATCTCCCTAAAGCTCAGATCACAGTTGAGCACTCTCATTATCAGAAACTCTTACATTTTTTTAAATTGAATTATTTATTGGTACAATTTATATACATCTCACAATCATGTATAACATTGGGGAATTTGTACCAGTATATGACACAAGTTAATTCTCATTTTTACCCATATCTGTACCCACCCACACTTCCCCACCCCCTTTATACATACTCTTTTATTTTCTTTCTGTATCATATTTATTCCTTCCCCTCATTACATTCCCACACCAAATTTCCTATGGAAATTTCCCACTCTATAAAAGCTGTCATACTTTCTAGAGCTCATTTGCATCTGCAGGTGTTCATGTCAAAGGGAAGATATGGAATTTGCCTATCTGTGATCTATTGATTTCACTTATTAGCATATCCTCCAGGTGTCTCCATTTGCACCTAAATGGATCGGTCTTATCATTCTTTACGGCACAGTAATACTCCATTTTATTTAAAAAAAAAAAAACACATCTTCTCTATCTATTCTCCAGTTGATGGGCATTTGGGTTGTTTCCAAGACTGAGCTATCACGAACTGAGCTGCTGTGAACAAGGGTGTACATTTGTCTTTCCAATGTGATTTTTTAAATTCTTTTGGGTATATTCCTAACAGGGGGATAGCAGGGTCAAATGGGACCCCTAGTCCTAGTTTTCTGATAAATCTCCACACGGATCTCCACAATGGTTGCACAAGTCTGCAATCCCACCAACAGTGGAGATGGGTTCCTTTCTCCCCACAGCCATGCCAGCATTTATTGTTGGTTGATTTTTTTTTTTTTTTGAGACGGGGTCTTGCTTTGTAGTTCAAGGTGGCCCTGAGCTCACTATGGAGCCCAGGCAAGCCCCTGCGAACTCAGCAATCCTCCTGTCTCTGCCTCCCCAGTGCTGGGATTACAGGCATGAGCCACCACGCCTGGCATTGTGGTATGCGGTGTTGATTGTTGGTGGGCGTGTCTCCACGCCCAGCATTATATGTGGTTACCAGGGATCGAACTCAGGACCTTGCGCTTGCGAGGCAGGTGCTGGAACCACTGAGCTAACCCTCCAGCCCCTGTTGGTTGATTTTTTGATAGCGGCCATTCTTTGTGGAGATGAAAACAACACTGAGATTTCATCTATTACAATTTTTTTTCTCAATGCTATATATTTTTGCTATATATTTTGCTATATATTTTTGCTATATATAATTGCTGATGTGAAGCAGATAAAACTGCAGAATTTCTGCAAATCATTTTGCAAATGTACTAAAAATTCTCTGAGAAAGTTAACTGAGTAATACTAATATAACCTTATATTACTTATAAATACAGATGGGAAATAATGTATGAGATCATAACATCTTAATCATTTCAGGCATGAAAATGTAGTTTTATATAAGAAACACATAAATATTATCAAAATATTGAAGCATCAAAATTATGGAGCAAATCAAATCAAATTGAATGTCCACTCTGAGTAAGGGTAAACTGTTCCTTCATAAATTGGTGTGTTGAATTTAATAATACAAGCAATCTGATTGTTTTATTTCTGATCCCACTCTCACTTTCCTACACAGATACAAAAATAAATATTCTAAATTGTATTCCCTGTTCTAATACCATGGTGATTTTTGAGCTTCAAAAAAATCTTTCATTGTAAATGTTGAGCTCTTATTTTTTACCACTAAAGAGTTGATCCTCTTGTTTTCATG
The DNA here is from genome assembly GCA_004025085.1 of Thryonomys swinderianus. NCBI lineage: Eukaryota > Metazoa > Chordata > Mammalia > Rodentia > Thryonomyidae > Thryonomys > Thryonomys swinderianus. The sequence continues at coordinate 69,262 of PVIC010002684.1, read as the reverse complement.
CTAGAATAAAAATGTAAAAATATATTTTATGAAGAATATCTGAAAAAAAGGGTCTCCAGTGATTTCTGTCAGCCTTCAGGGGAAGTCTTGGGTGCAACCTTAAATCAAAAAATCTAGGCAGATATATTTATTACACTCATTTTACTCATGATGAAACTAAAGCTCAGAGAAAAACCACTGACAGTTTTAGAAGAGAGCAATGAATTACTATGAATGAAACTTGAAATTATTCTTCAGACCCATTATAATCTATAAGGAGATTTTTCATATGAATGTGTTTATATTTTAAAAGATACATGAACAGGTAAAATCATACAAAACAATGACTATTACCAGGTATTATGAAGTTAAAAATAACTATAGAATTAATGTGAATGTTCCAAAATGAGCTGAAGTGAAAAAAATTCCTAAATTAAATATAAATCCTATTTTTTTATCTTTGACACAAAAGAAGATGAAGGGAAATATTTTTTATTCAGCTTGGGTGGAGCATTGATGATTTTCTTATTTTACATATATCCAAAGTTTGTCCAAGGAGAAATTGAAGTGAAGTCATTAAATGATGAGTTGGGTAGAAAAACAGAACTCTTGCATTCTATTTTGCTTTTGTCCTCTCTGTCAAAGAAATGATCACTGGGCTGAAGTAGCCATTTCAAGATGCAGGAGGTAGTTTCCCAAGATTATTCTCATGACTGGTAGGTAAATTTTACTTGAGCAACTAACCATTTGAAATTATTTCAAATCTCTCAACAAACAAATTTGATTCAAGAATGAAAAAACGAGTAAAATCTCTAATAAGCAAATCATTGCTATTGGCTGGTTTTTGTGAATTGAAGAAAAATATAGAACTGACTATGATAGATTTTCATAAATTTACTTAACCTAAAAATGAAAGGTAATTACCTAAATTTATAAATATTATCAATGTAGATGAGAACACACCAAAAATGGGTCAAAAATATATCTCAAGAAGATTAAAGTCACAAGGGCCAAATTTATTTACTTACCCAAGGAACTATGAGGTTATTGTCATCACCCATAGAAGTAGATTTCCCATATAAATCTACTTCTATCTCATTAGGGATGAGACATCTTCTTTCACCCCACTAAGACTAAGACTACCAAGACTAAAACTACTAAAACTAATACTAAAGACATGAAAAACTATCCCCAAAGGTTACTAATGTCCTCCATATGCCTTAATACTATAGGATCAATATTAGCTAAGCAGCTATACTTGTATTTGTTGATAATAGTTTGACCCACATTGTACCCACCCTTTGTGACTTAGCTCTATAAAACTTTCTTAGAAAAGTGACCTTGTTGACAACCCATTCAGTACCTTTCCTGTCTCTCAGGAGCTATTTTTGTTCCCCATTCCTGTTCCTCATTCCTGTTCCCCATTCATACTCCTCAATAAATTTTGCTACTTAAAAGAAAAGTGAAGGTCATTTATACCAAGGAGACTTTTAATTTGTTGACCCAAAGTTAATAACAGAGATTACTTATAAACAATGTGTTAAAATATATATCGAAGCCGGGCATGGTGGCTCACACCTGTAATCCCAGCACTCGGAAGGCAGAGACAGGAGGATTGCTGAGTTCAAAGCTTGCCTGGGCTACATAGTGAGCTCAGAGCCAGCCCAAACTACAAAGCGAGACCCTGTCTCAAAAACAAACAAACAAACAAACAAAAATATATATAGGGATGATATTGAAATTCTAACACTCAAATTATTTCATATTATAGTTTACTAATAATTTTAGAAATTAGACCTGCATTGCATACTTTTTTTTTTTTTTTTGAGACAGGGTCTCCCTTTGTAGTTCAGGCTGGCCCTCAGCCCACTATGTAGCCCAGGCAAGCCTGGAACTCAGCAATCCTCCTGTCTCTGCCTCCCGAGTGCTGGGATTACAGGCGTGAGCCACCACGCCCAGCACTGTGGTATGTGGTATTGATTGCTGGTGGGCGTGAGTCACCATGCCCAGCAATGTATGTGGTTAACAGGATCAGGATCGAACTCAGGACCTTGTACTTGAGATGCAGGCACTGGAACCACTGAGCTAAATCTCCAGCCCCTCCATACTTGTTTTGAAATATTCTTTAAAATAATTCTTACCTTGCTTTTTCTTTTCCTTCTTGTTCTTTTCTGTTGCATCCATGAAAGCCTAAGAATCATTATTCATAACAAATGTTAAAGTTTGATAATAATGTTCACCAGTTTCAGTTGAAAAAGGAAAATTAGAGCTAAATAATTGAGTCATTGATATTTTGAGTAAATTTCAGTGCCATGTATTGAAATCTAGCAATATAATTACAATAGCTGACTAGTTCTTGGTTTATAATGGAAATCAACATGAAAAAACTTCTGCATATTCCCTACGGTAAATGTGATCAATATGTATGATGAAAATGTACTAATAAAAAGAAAAGTTTAAAAAACAAGAAAAACTTGTGAATTCTCAAACCTGGGAAATACAACAAAATGTGGCCTGTGCCTGAAGTACTAAAACACTTGAAGTTAGGTTAGCTTAGCAATATTATCCTCAGAATTTTGAATATGATTAATAAACTATTGTTCATCATTATAAAGGAAACAGGAGTTTGTAAAAATGGAATGTAGTCAACTTAATAGCCAAATACACTCACACTCAAATATTAGCATTTGGCTTTTAAAATAAATAGAAAATTTAAAAAAAGAAAAAAGTGTGGTGGGGTGTGGGCATCTACCTGAAAAACCATCCATCTATATAAAAGAAGAAAAGAAACAAAATTTATTTGACAGGTAGGTTAAAATTCAAACATACCTACTTACATCTCTACAAAACTTTAGAATAGCCGTTGAGGAAAATAAAAGTAGAGCAGTAGATGAAATATTGCCAGGATTTACTTCTGCAGGAAAACAGATGACAATGACGAGACAATTACAATGACTTCTTCTAGTCTGTGTTGCCAGTTTATACACGTTCCATATAATTGCCTGGTGATCTTGGCAAATTGAAAATATTTGAGATCATGAACCAAAAATGCATCTATTTTCTGTATACAACATAAACGAAAGATCAAATGGTTTAGTTTCTGTATATCCGTATTAAGATGCCCTGGGCACAAGTGAAGAAGAAAGACATTAGTAATTACACTAGGGAGTTTAACTCATTCATTTCTGACAACACAAAGGCATGAGCAGAACTTTTTTTTTTTTTTTTTTTTTTTTTTTTTGAGACAGGGTCTCGCTTTGTAGTTCAGGCTGGCTCTGAGCTCATTATGTAGCCCAGGCAAGCCTCAAACTCAGCAATCCTCCTGTCTCTGCCTCCCAAGTGCTGGGAATACAGGCATGAGCCACCATACCCGGCAAGCAGAACTTTTTATAACTGAATAATTCTTATTCCCACTCAAGTTAAAGAAACAGCCATGAGTAACAATACAACTGACAATTTGTTGAGTTTAGACAAAACCCAAAGATGAATTGTCAATCAGAAATTTCTATATTCTGTCCACTTAAGTACAGGTTATGAATCCATATGGTTCATATAATATGAAGTAAAAAAGTGTCTGTTCCATTGTTCATGGCAGGAGATGCAGTCTACCTCTAAACACAATTTTTAAATTTATAAGTAAAAATAAATTTAACAAATATAAAACCAACAAAGTAGAGGAGTGGACTAGGTTAAATCCAAAGCTTATTAAGTCATGATGATATCATTCTCTAATATAAAAAACACAGGAGTAGCCATTACTTGAGATGGAAATGGAATGAAATTCTATTTGAAAATGAGTCTGTGAACCATATAAATATAAATGTTCACTTTGAAGGATAAATATCGAGATTTGGATATCAAGTTAAACTTCATATTTCAGTGATATATATTTAATTCAATTTTAAAATCAATTCATTTTCATGAGTCATGTTTTATAGTGAGTGTGAGAATAGAGTTTTTAAAATCTGTAAATATAGAAAATCTGAGAAACTGAACTGGATAATTCCAAGAAACAGAAATTCTGTTATTCAAATATTTTAATAAAATTTATATATCCAGTAATTTCAGGAAGTTACTCTGAACAATAAATTCTGAGAACATATAAGAGATTTTTGTCTGTAAATAATGTATATTCTCTTCAAGAAACTGAAATGTACCACTATGTAAAATAAGTGTATCACAATAAAAAGAGAATGAGTTTAGATGGCAACAATACACAAAAATAACAGAAAAAAATCTATGTTTTTATCTAAGCAAAAACAAATCTATCAAAAATAAACCACAGGTATAAATTAGAGAGCCTTATGTCATCTCTAGGATTACCATAGTGGAATAGAAAATAGATGAAGCCATTTCAGTGAATTAAAATGTAAGGCAATAAATTTAAATGTATCATATACCTTGGGACTTACAGTAGAAGTCAGTGATACACAGGGTGTTATTTTTAACCACTCCCTTTTCCATTAAGTTAATTTGCTTTCTGAGGCAAGTATTGCTTAAAAGTGACTATAAATAATTTTTGACATATTTTGTCTCAAAAGAACATTTCCTATTTTAGGTACTTAATCTTAGAGATATTCTTTCCAGGTGTATCTTCATTCTTTAAGAGATAGTATGGAATGACACAAAGTGTTTCTGTCAAAGCGACCACCTTAAAATGCTGTTTAGCGGGCTTTGATTATATTCAATTGGCTTAATAAAATTGGCCTCTATTTATAATTCAGACCTGACCTAATGTTTAAGTGCCCAGGTTAATAGCATGAGCTGGCTCCCAAAAAGAGAACTCTCTGTGCCGCTCACTACAGCTAACACTAGCCCAAGTCAGTGTTTCTTTGGTGCTGGTATTAGCAGAGAGCATCTGCAGCTGAAGAGCTGTATGTCTTGCTCATTCTATGTAAAATGTTACTGTTAGTCTAAGAGAAAGAACAAGTTTCCATTCATCTAAGATTCATGTTTTGCAAGAATCCTTTGTTTCTGTTTTTTTCTAGGCCTCACTCACATCAGTACCTATGATCATCACCCCATTTCTAATCATCATCCCACGTACCTGACCATATGCCCCCCACTGCTGCTTTGTGCTCAGTAAAACAGTGGCAAGTTCAGAGGTTCAGGTCCTTTTCTCACTAGAAGCTCTGACCTTCCAGGCCTCCTTTCCTTCACTACTTATGTATTTTTGTCTTCATTCGGCAGTGTGTACTTAATTGTGGGTTAAGGCTTCATTGGTTTGTCCTGATGTCTGTTAAATTTAGATTCAGATGGTTGTAGAGTGAAATTGTGTTTCAGCATTTAATCATTCTATTAAAAGCAAAACCTTTTAACATATTCTAGATAGAATGTGCTCTGGTTTGTGAAATGATAACAACCATAATCTATGTGTTTGTAAGATGGCAGTATAACCTCAATACCCTAACAAAGAGGCCATCAAGAACTAGCACTATATCCCCTTATTTTTCCATGATAGACAAGACTTGTAACTTTTTAAAGATTGTTTTCACATCTCTGTAGTACATCTTTCTCTCCACTCAGGCATAGCACTTCTGTTTTCACTTTTCCTCAGGGAAGAATTTGTCAGTCATGCATATCTTAGAAGGATTGATTTTTGGTGTCTTTCTGTTCTCTGTCAGGGGATGTAGGCAGAATGCTTTTGACTATAACCTTTAGCACTTGGCTCTAAAATGAAATTTAATTTTACCTTTTTTGTTTTCAGTTAGTAATTATAGATCAGTTCATATGGGGTTGGAAAACTCCTAGAATTAGGATGACAGAAATGGCAAGACTCAGTGTTGGTGGCTCTTGTAGAAGGAAAAAAGGAACTCAGGAAAATTTTATAAGGAATTACATAATTTCTCTGTCACTAAATAGACCAATATCACTTCCATTTTTGGCTCTTGTGCTCAGTCACTGAAAGACCAATAATAAAATCTTCTGTGTCTAAAAGATGGAAAGCCTGATTAGCAAATTGCACAAAATTATCATAGTTATGTTAATATGTGCACAAATTATATGTTTTCAAAACAGTATATCTCTTGAATATGAAAAAAATACAACTTTTCCTTTTCTGTCACTTAGCTGAATATTTGTCTCATTTTGTTTGTCTAGTAGCAAAACTAATAAAAATCAAAATCAATTGCAGATAAACTCAGTCACTTGCCTATTTGTTTTTTCTATGAAACATGATTAAAGGTCTGTGCTATAAGATCATGGGACCACATATTGCTTGGCACTTACTGCTTAAGACCAAAATTCTAATTGTTGATCCGTTAATCACAAGGTTGTTTTTCTCATGCTTGTAGTGTAAGATGATATAAGGCAGGATTCTTATATTATAATTGATGGGGAAAAATGAATAGAATGAGATGCTCCCAAAGAACAAAACTTAATTGCGGAGTTAAAATACTAATACATAAAAATAACATGGTGTACATAGCAAGGACCAAGAAAATGATCAGCAACAGAGAAAGAGCACTGGAATACTAGCTGAGCAAGTTAACTAGCTCTTCCATTTCAGGGATTTCAGTAGAGACAAGAACCTCAGATTGTTACTAGGTCTTTTAATTCTTTTTATTATTTTGTCAGTTTAAAAGAAATGTTATGCTGATTTTTATAATCAATGATGCTTACAGTGGATTAACTGGTGAGCTAGTAAGTATCAAGGAAAATAAACAGGTTCAGATTTTTCTTTTTTCAACCAAATGCACTTTACTACAATAGAAATTTTTTTGAGACAGGGTCTCACTTTGTAGTTCAGGCTGGCTCTGAGCTCACTATGCAGCCCAGGCAAGCCTTGAACTCAGCAATCCTCCAGCCTCTGCTTCCCGAGTGCTGGGATTACAGACATGAGCCACCATGCCTGGCTACAATAGTATTTTTATTGGCTGTTTTAATTTATTTAGAATCAATTTGCAAATACAACCCATCCACTTGCATATATTCAGCTGGCACCCAATTCACTTAGAAGTGAATTTTGGATTGGGGAACATTATGAGACTTCTGTGTGCTGCTTTTGAATTATGACCCATTTTGCAATAGCTGTGTGACTAAGAGAAGTTCATTAAATGTTTGTGTTATCTGTACTCTTTTTATAAAATAGATCCAAAATTATTGAATTGCCAAATTTCCAAATTTTTATTAACAAATTATCCACTATCCAGACACTATTTCATAAATTTTTAAGCATCAAAAATGTGTATCCAATACAGTTACTGTCTGATACATATCAATATATCTAAGTATTGTTATTGTCATCCCACATAGAAATAATGAAATATTGTAAAAGTAAAAATTAAGCTAAAAAGAATTTAAATGTGTAATGGATATTGGGAAATGGAAAGTGCTCAAATCTAGAGTTGTACTGGAAAATGTTTAAAAGTATCACATTAAAATAACTGTGTCTTCCCAAATGCAAGTGCATCTCCATATTTACCAGTCTTTTGAAGTAAATGCAATACTGGAAGACAGAAGAAGGATCAAAGTAAGTAACTAATAACACACAGAAATGAGAAACATGAAGTATAAATTTTGTCATGTTTATTAATCTAAGTCATCATTCAATAAAAATTCAAGTTAGTTTCCCATAACTCCAGAGTGGGAGAATAATCAGTGCTCAGTATTCACAATCTAATTGCACTTTAGGAGGATGCAACATTAAGGTTTCTGACACAATAAAAATCTGACTAATCCATTCATCTTAAATCACAATAAATGGGGCAACCTAACTATAGTAACAGGTGAGTGAACAGGCAGCAGCTGCATTTCAAATACCTGTTTTCAATAGAATTTTGAAGTAGTCAAATAAAAGCCCAAACTGCTTTTAAAATTATTTTATTCCATCATTACTTAGAATTTTAACATCTACACTCTGTCAAAATAATTCTGCTGATAGCTTCTTATTCCCTTTGTCTCTAAGCCATCTGTACATTCTAAATCTCTAATTTGAAAGTCAAAGCCAAAGAGCAGTGTGGTCATCAGTATTCACAGGTGACTAATCATCAGAGTTAGCCCTACCAATGGCAAATCTGTTAGTCTATGTACACGGAGTGATCTTTAAGCACCCATAATTGCCTAACTGAAGCTTCCATATAATCTGCTCTATTATACAAATACTCTGCAATCTGATTGTATTTATCCTGGATCTCACTTTATCTATCTTATATTTCTCAATCAGACAGAAAATCTTACTTCTCAATCCTGACATCTTTCAAAATTCTGGGTACTATAATGAACTGAATCCCACTTTGTATAAACCACACACTCCTTTTCATTATTGCTAAAGATCATACTAAGATTATGTCACTTCTTTTACCTCAAGATACGGAAGTTTCATCTTCCTACCACTCTTGACTTGATAGAACACGAATACCTTAAATCACATGATCATAGAAACCTACAAGCCATCCATCATTATTCTCACACTGAAGATAATAACCTGACACTAACTGAACTCTTGGCTGAAGTTGAAGGATGCCATGATTCATTATCAGAACTGTGACACTGCAAAGCTCATTTTAATTCTCTTGTTCCATGAAAGCCTGACAGTAGTGAAGTGAGATAGGTGAAGTGGAGTGAGATTGTGAGGAGCTCTGAAAAATCACACAAAGTTTTTTACTTTATCTGATGTGACATGAGTAGGTGTTTTCTTTTTCCTGATTTAGAAACACCCAAGTCAAAGAAGTATTTTAATGTAGTGACCACACCTGGTTTGTTCACTAAAGGTCTGACTTTCATTTATGTCTCATGGGAGTATTTTACAATGCTCCAATCAAACCCAAAAGACTCACCATTTAGTGAAATAAAGATTATTGTTCTTTATTTTATGTTGCTGACAAAGTGAGCTACTTTAGATCAATTGAATCAATATTCATTGTCTACAGTGTCTTAGAAACAACTTTTGGCCAGAAAAGCAGTGTTTGCCCAGTGAACTTTACCTAAAATCTCTTGACCAAGCAAATATGTTCTTGCTTCATGTATCTTCAAAATGCTGTTTCTGTCTAGGAGAGAGGAGAATTGTTATTGTGTATAGATAGAAATAGAACCCCTTAGTTTTAATCTGCTTTGAAGTTAATATTTTTTAAATACTTACTGCATTTTCTCATGTAAAACTGCTATTTCCTTTAATTACATTTAGCATTTTTTCATTGAAATCTGAGGTTTAATTATTATATATTTATCTTTGCTGTTTCCCCATCCTTCCCTTTGCTTTCAGAATCCGATCAAAGACAATAAAAAAATAAGGGAAAATTAAAGAAAAAATACACTCAGTGAATATAACTGTGCCTGTCTTCCCTAATTTTAAATTAAATCATTACATAGTGGCTAGAGAGGATAATGAAATATATTCACATATCCAAACTTCACTTTAGATTTATATTTAAGTCCTAATAATCTGATATACCTCCATCAGCTCTGAATTCTGTAAGGTACGGTGTTTTGCAAAATCTTGTATTGATATATAGTAGGAGAAGCTATATTCTCATATACATCATCTGATATTCTCCAATTATAAATCCCTAAAATAAATGAGATTTTTTAAAAGTTCATAGACATATGGGGAGCACTGCAAATGAAATTTATTTTACTGGTCCTCCTTAACAGCAGCTAAACTTGCTAGGCGAGTGTAGCTCTTAGTTTTGAAGCAGTGAACAATGATACTAAAAGATCATCTGAGTTTGTTGGTAAGATATATGTGGCATAAAGGTGGTGTTATATACAAAGATTTAATCTTGCCTTGGAAAAAGGGCCTCATGTGAGATAGAGAAAATCATGGTGCAGAGAAGCACCTGAGTGATGGGGCCCAAGTTTCTCACTCTGTTGTTCTATTTCCCAGATTATGTCTCTGAAAACAGAGGTACATTATGAAAAAGGGAAAGGATAGTGAATTGGCACATGGATATGCAAAGAATAAACATATTGCCTCTACCTGCAATCACACTCTACTTCTGAAGAGCACATTCAAATTTGAAGTAATCCAATTTTAAGTATAGTGGTCCCATCATTCGCTTTCATTTTTATAGCAATAACAAAAGACTGACTACACTATTTGATCTTTGTGGTTTTTATTTTGATTACTTTGTGATTATTTTAGATTTGATTCTAGTCTGTTTCTCTAGTTTCTTAAGGTGAAAGCTGAGATTGATACAGTTTTTCTAATATAGAGTTTGATACTGTTCTTTCCCCACTGAGCACTTTGTTAGCTATCTACATCCTGTATGTTATCATTGCTATCTAGTTACAAGTATTGGTTTTGAGTTCAATGCTTTTGTTAATTTAAAATCACCTAATAACATTTTATTAGTACATATTTGGAATACATAAAGTTTACATTATTTTTGTGGAGTTGGTATATATAGAGAGCACATCTTTCTTCATCCTTCTCCTCATCCCCATCTCTTGAGTATTTTCTCATTTGAGAAAGATCCATCTCACCATTTCCTATTATTTATTTCATATTTGTTCATTATTCATAATTTGGATTGGACTTTGACTCTTGGCACATCAATAATTTAGAAGTGTCCTAGTTTCCAAATGAGTAGGGAGTCTCAATTTCTTTTTTGGCTCGTTAGCTATTCTTTTTTAAATGTTCTATTTTAATGGATACTTCAGAGTTTATATCTTCATTTTCTTAGCCTACTTTCAACTGATGTTATACTGTTTAACATATAGTATAAATACTTGAATTTCAGAGTAAGTATCTAGAGTGAAAAAGGATACATTGTGTATGAGCCATTTACATAACATCTAGAATGCAAGGTAACCTGCTATGAGTAAAACCAGATGACTAACTGTTTAGGAAAGAAGAGAGGAAAGGAATTTAGTAAGTTAAAAATAACCATTGGGAAACTTTTGTGGTGATGATTCTGATCTTGATTGTGGTAATAGTTTAGTGGGTATAAATAAGTTGTGTACTTTTAAGAAGTATAACTTTTTGTAAATCAACCTCAATTTAGTGTGGTGTGTGTGTGTGTGTGTGTGTGTGTATGCATGCGCGTGTGTGTGTAAACAGCTGGTTGACAAGAAGAAAAATGTTGAGTAAAATACATAGAAAAGTCTCAAGAGATCTCACTTTAAAAGCAACCTTAGAGATGGTAGAATAGCAGAGAAACAGCCCCTTAAAAATTTGTTGTCCAGGACCGGAGGGTTAGCTCAGTGGTTCTGGTGCCTGCCTCGCAAGCACAAGGTCCTGAGTTCGATCCCCGGTAACCACATACAATGCTGGGCATGGAGACTCACGCCCACCAGCAATCAATACCACATACCACAGTGCCAGACGTGGTGACTCACGCCTATCATCCCAGCACTCGGGAGGCAGAGACAGGAGGATTGCTGAGTTCCAGGCTTGCCTGGGCTACATAGTGAGCTCAGAGCCAGCCTGTACTACAAGACCCTGTCTCAAAAAAAAAAAAAAAATGTTGTCCAGACACTGAATTATAGCAACATGAGGGAGAGAAGGGGGGAAGTAAGTCCTTTGAACCCAGCAAGGATCTAAAGTGAAAATTGAAGCCCACATGGACAGCAAAGAGAGAGACCTCAAACCAGAAGTTGGCAAGGGGAGCTTTCTCACTGAGCACTGACTCACTGCATGAGAAGGGTGGCTCAAACCTATAGACAGTTACTACTGGCAATGCCACAGGATTTCACCTAGAAACACAGCAATGAAAAGTAGTGAATGCAGCAAGCTGCAATGGCTGGTGAGTTATCAATGTTCAGATGACCCCCAAGGAGAAGCCAAATTACCAAAAATCATCTTGAAGAGGATTAGTTAAGCTTGGAATTCAGAGCAGCTAAAGGTGAGTTTCATCTAGCAGTTCCCAGTGGAAGGGTGAGGCAGAGCTGACCTCAAGTTGACAGGTCAGTGAGCTGAGTTCAAACTCAGGAACCATACAAAATATTGCAGACTGAACAAATTGGGTTCTAGTGTCAAAGCCAGAAACTAGCCTGAACTTCAGTGAAACCAAAGATGTAGGCATGCTAGGATTATCCAGTACTCCATCATAAATCTACAGTTGGTTTGCTAGGATTAATCAACATGGATCTGGGCTTTGTCTGCACACTGTCTACCAGTGATGGCAAAGATGCACCCTGAGTTTGTTTCATTGTGATTTTTTTAGATTATTTGCTCTTGTTTTTATATAAGTATAAGCATTTTTCCAGGTTTTTTTGCTGTTCTTTTGTTCTTTTTATTTCTTTCCTCTCTGTTTCCCTCCTTTTTCACTAGCTTCCTAAAATTAGAATAATCTTCCTTTGCTTCTTCCTTACCTTCTGTTTCTCCCATCTCCTTTTAAAGTTTATTTCCTAAAGGTAAAAATTACCATATTGATAGCATATTTACTGTATATAGTTTCTAGTGCATTTTAGATTTTGTCTTATAACCAAATATATAGTTTGTATGGTTAAAGCTGGCAGATTAATACTTACTGAAGTTAGTCATCTTCTGGGCTTTGTTTGATTCTCTTGTTACTACTGACTGTACTACTTTGGTCAAAGTAATATCATTGTTCTAATCACTCATTCTTCCTGGTATATCAAGACTGAGATTGAGAAATAACCCTAAACAATTCTGTAGGTCCTCACCAAAGAGTCAGGCCAAACAGGCAGCAATTCCCTAACCCTATTAAAGTGAAGAAGTAGTAACTTGCAAAAATATAAAACCCAAAGCCAAATACATCTTAAAGACCTCTCTGAGATGTAGTCATTTCCTATGGGTTCTGAATACTAGAATAAACCTTCCATTGGTAATGTACAAGCATGAACCCAGGAATTAAACTAAAAATCAATAGAAAATGAGAAAACAGGCGGGATGCAACTATAGACTTCCATTTCAGGACAGGCAAATCTAAAGGGCAATGAGTTGGAGCAATTTCAAGACCACCCATCTGGATTCTCTGAACAGAAAACAGTGGAAGTAACAAAGCAGATGAATGAGGCTCTAGAAAAATATCAAACCAGAAATAATTTATCAGACAACTACAGAGATGAGTACCATAGTGAAAGGCATAGTTTAGTGAATCTAGAGCAGATTCAGGTTTTTTAAAAATAGAGGGCATTCTAGAATGTATGATAGATTTTGTAAAATAGGAAATATTCAAATGGAATGTGGTGGGGGAACATAATGAGGGGAAAGAATAAATATTCAGAAAGAAAAAGAATTAGCATGTATATAAGGGGTGGGGGGTTGTGGGCTGGGTAGGGATATGGGTAGAAATGAGAATTAACTTTTCATTTTTCTGTCATATACTGGTACAAATTTCCCAGTGTTGAGTATGATTGTGAACTGTATATAAGATGTACCAACAAAGAATTCAATTAAAAAAATAGAGGGACTTAGTAAATGGATGGAAAACGTGAACATCCAGTATAGGAAAGAAATGGAACATATGAAATAGATCCAAACAGATATCCAGGAGATTAAAAGTCTATTGAAAGTATATGAAATACAATAACCCAAAGGAAGGACAAAGTATTAGGTATACAAGACAGGATTGAAGTTAGAAATCACAAAATGAAAGATTTCTTAAAAATACAAGGGACCATGAAAAAAATCAAGCCAACTGCTATATGATGCAGATAATACAATAAAATTGATCATAGTCAATGAAAAAGCAGGAAATAGAATAAAAGATATTGTCATTCACAGAAGTAATAGCAGAAAACAAATTTTATATACAGATAAATTAGCTTTATAGGATTTCAATTAGCCACGATTTTAAAAAAATCTACACCAAATTATATAATAGTCTAGATTCTATCAATTCAATGCAAGAGCAAAATAGTAATAATTGTTAGAGAAAATAAATAAATCAACCATTACAGCAAGCCCATTAGAATCACAGTAGACTTCCCAACACAAAACCCCATGACAAGGAAATTTTGAGGAGTGAAGTATTTCAAGCACTAAAAGAAAACAGCCGTTTCACAAAGCAAAGGGTAAAATCATAACAAAGCCTGTAGAAATCCAGATCATCATACCTATTTAGTGAAACTTTATTCTAATAGATGAAAATCAGAATAATTGGACAAATTCCTGAATACATACGAATTACCAAAGGTAAATCAAGAAGATATAAAAATATTAAGAAACTCAGTATCATTCAGTGAAAGTAAAGATCTAAGAAAAACTTACCAACAGAGAAAAGCATGGGTCCTGATGGATTCACTGCTGAATTCTCCAAGAAATTTAGAAAAGATCAGTGCTATTACCTCTCAAACTCTTTATGTCATTCAAAGGGAAAAAATACTGAAGTCATGCCTGAAAGCAAGAATTAGCTTGATTGCAAAAACCAGAGAAAGACAACCCAAAGAAAGAACTATATGCCAATCTCCCTAATGAAACTATATGCAAAAACTCCTCAGTAAGATACTGGCAAACAGAATGCAGAAAGTCATCCAGAAGATTATACACCACAACAAAGCAATATTCATCTCAGGGATCCAGGGAATGATTAAACACATGCAATTCAAAAATGTAAAATAATATATGAATAGAGACAAGAACAATAATCACATGACCATCTCAATAAACACAGAAACAGCATTAGACAAAATCCAGAACTCATTCATGGTTAGATAAAAAACAAACCTATAGAAAATGGAAATAGATGGTATTTATCTCAACCTGATAAAAGCTATGAAAAACGAGCACTCAAGATCATACTAAATAGTCAAAAACTGAATCCTTTCACTCTACAATCAGGGAAAAAATGAGAATGTCCACTAACATCATTCTTATTCAATAGAGTAATTGAACAAGAGAAAGAAATAACAAAGAATAAAGACAGGAAAATAAGTTCAACTGTCTCTGTATAGAAAAAAAAAAACACCACAACACTTCATCATGTTTTAATAACCAAATTCAGTTGCATAGCAGGATACAAAGTAAATCAATAGCACTCATGTACACAAGTAACAAACTTACTCCCTTTCATAATAGCATTGAAAAATACAAAATATTTAAAATCAAACTAATGAAACAAAAGATATTCACATCAAAAATACTGTAATATTCTAGAAAAGAAGATTGAAGAGTATATCAGAAAATGGAAAGACATCCCTTGCTTATGAGTAGGAAGAACCAACATAGTAAAAATAGACAATTTGCCAATATTGTTATAAAAATTTAACACAATTTTGGGCCGGAGGGTTGGCTCAGTGGTTCCGGCACCTGCCTTGCAATCGCAAGGTCCTGAGTTCGATCCCCGGTAACCACATACAATGCTGGGTGTGGTGACTCACGCCCACCAGCAATCAATACCACATACCACAGTGCCAGGCCTGGTGGCTCAGGCCTGTATTCCCAGCACTCGGGAGGCAGAGACAGGATTGCTGAGTTCCAGGCTTGCCTGGGCTTCATAGTGAGCTCAGGGCCAGCCTGAACTACAAAGTGAGACCCTGTCTCAAAAAAATTAACACAATTTAATCAAAATACCATTAGCATACCTCACAGAATTAGAAAAAAACATTCATAAAATTCATGTGAAGCAAAAACAGGCTCAGTACACCTAGGTCAGTTCTAAGCAACAAAGAGCTACTGAAAATAGCATGGTACTAACAAAACAAATAAGAAACTGTAAACAGACAGACACAGAAGCAAAGAAACAGATTTTAGAAGAAGCCAAAGAAGTTCCAAGCACATTTTGGCACCTTATTTTTGACAAAGGGGTCTTACACCATCACTGGTAGAGAGATAGCCTTTTTAGTAAATGATCCTGGAAAAATGTGCTTGAACAGACTAAAACTGAACCAGAGTTTCTCACCATACACTAACCTAAAATCAAACTAGATCAAAGACCTAAATATTAAAATAAAAACACTAAATCTGCTGAAAAAGGAAATAGTAAAACTATTGAATCCATAGGTGTAGGCAAAGACTTTATGAGCAAAACCCATATCTCAGGAAAATATTACAGAGAATCAGTGATTGGGATCTGCTCTTATTAAAAAGCATTTTGCACAGGAAAAGAAACTACCAACAGCATGATGAGACAACCAGCACACTGAGAAAAAAATTTTCACCAGAGTGTGAAAACAAAAAGAAAAGACAATAGAAATGAAACAACCAAAACAATATTTTGTAAATAAGGAGAGGAAAAGATGGAAGGGGAATGGGAAAAATAAGAAGTAAAACATATATGTACAATTTTTCTTCTGATAAATGTTATCAACATATACATATAAAATTTACCAATAAAAATAAAATTAACATTTAGAAACAATAAAATGCAAAGAATCACAGTCAAATTAATTATTTGGCTAGAGATAAGTTTGAGAAAATACCAAAAATAGATAAAACATAATTTATTAAAAATCAAATGCTTTCACATTGGAAAACTTAGTCTTACTAAGAATAAAATAAATTGAATAAATATTCAAATGAAAGTTAGAAGAAATAATTTAAAAGATCCAGAAATATTACAAATTCATTGGTTAATACATTCTACAATGTAATGAGAATAATAAATGACATAAAGAAAGGTACGTACTGATCAAGTTAATTGCTGTGCTGTGAAAATTGAACCAAACATGAATAAAATTAAAAGGAAAATGATGTCTTTTGGATAAGAACAAAAATGAAACTACTTTTGATTTTATCATACCTATATACAAGATGAAAATATATTCATGAACAAGACAAAATTATGTGGTAAAATGGTAATTTTATCCCATACAACAAAGAAGTAATACCAGTGTGATAGCTCCATAGGAGTAAAAATATGTAGGCTTGACTGAAACTAAAGGACAGAATTTTTTTACTTAAGAATATAAATACACCAGTTTCCCTTCTTTTTATCCTACATAGATAGACTGAAAAATGTACTAAATTTTATTTGAATTATAGTTTCTACTCTAAGGTTTGGAAATATTATGTGTGCCTTCAAAAAAACAATATATTTTATTGGAACATAGGATAAACTACATACTGACCTAAGCACTTTCAGCCTGAAAACTACTGTCTTGAATTTAGTTTCTACTCTATGAGCCTGCTTATATTTTCTCAGCCAAATATTTTATCTGTCTATACATTGCTCTTGTTGTCCTTTCTCAATCGGCACTCTCTATATTTGCCCATTTTAAGTTTCATTTAATCATCTGTTTGACTAGAATATTTACACCTATAGACTCAACCATAAATAAATATTGCTTTTCTACCTGATTTTCTGTTTTCTCATCACAAGTTATATTTGCTATAGCAGCACTGACATTATTTTGTGAACATTGATTTTGTTGACTCTAATGTAATCTATAAGATGTAAAGGCCCAGGGATGTAGCTCAGTGGCACAGCTACTGCCTGGCAAGCACAAGAACCTGGGTTGGATTCGTGATTTAAAAAAGAAAAGTAAAGCCAACACTTCAAGCTTTATGTTGTATTCATTACTCTTTTCATAAAATCTTGGTCAAATAAGAATATATGTATAAATGTATGTATATACCAATATTTACATTATTACTACTTGTTGCCTGAATCACTTAATAACATGAAATGTTGTTCCTGATCTGATGGAATTAGTGTTTTAGTGTTCCACAGAAAATAATTGTAGTATCATTCTATTTGTTGTTACTGTTGTTCTACATTGATACGGAGAAGTAATCATCACAATAGTCATTAATTTTGAAACAATAAAATGCAGAGAAATATAAATCAAATTTAATCACTTGTGAGAATCTACATACTGACCAGATTGCACTTTCAGCCGAAAAACTACTAACCCTAATCTAACTATAAACCTCATAACACTAACTATAGCCCGAACCCCTAAGACTATCTCTAATACAAATCCTAATTCTAACCTCTGATTCTAAAACTAACCTAAACACAATGCTAATCACAAATAGCACTGTTACTTGCACACTCAATCTAACTCTTACCATAACAATAAAACCTAACCCTCAATCCTAACAAGCATGTCACTTGTATTACCAAAACCTTAACTGAATCCTAATTGTAACCCTAAGTACCCTAACCAACATCGTTACGTTTACACCCTCACCCTAACAGAAACCTAACACTAACAATAAGTTTACTGCTACCTTACCACTCTCCATCAATAACCCCAGTAGAACACTAAAACCTGGGCCTAAATCCTAGCCCAAAACCAAAGCCTAACCCCTAACCCTAAAATTAATATTTGCCTAAACTCACACCTAGCAATAATCATAAACATAATCATAACAATGACACTGAATCTAAACTTAACCAAACCATGACCCTAAACCTAAGACTATATCTCAACTCACCATAACTCTAACACCTAAATCTATACCTAACCCTAACCCTCACATACACTATCACCCTTATCATAAACATAACCCTATACTAACCCAATCATTGCTGTCTTTCTCAATCTCAGGCTTATCCCAGCCCTAGGCCTAACCTTAACCACTAACCCTAAACCTAAAGCCTAAAACTCATCCAAACACTAAATTAATAATGCTCTCTAACCTCAGGTGCTATATATAATCCTAGTTTAATTCTAATCTTATCCCTAAACTGCATCTTCAACATGACCCTATTCTAACCCTTGACTCTGTGATCTTCAATGAAACCTCATCTAAACCCTATACCTAATCTTAACCTAATCATTACCCTAACCCAAATGCTAACCCTAAAACCTAGCCCTGACTCTAACCTTAACTTTGACTGTAACCTCTAACCCTGATCCTCCCCCTACGCTTACCTTCACCCCTACCCTAATCTACATCTAGCCCTTACCCTAAACGTAATGCCTACCCTCTTACCCTAAACTTAGCCCTAAAATAACCCTAATCTTAATCCTAATCCCTATCTCTACTGGGGGGGGGATACTGTTGCTATATGATTACTTGAAACCTAAAATGGTTCTCAGTACCTTGTTATTTTAGAACAACTCCTCAAGACAATTCCCTAATGTACAGTACTAAAAGCATTAAGGTTGATAAATTCCACCCTGAACACTCTTACATGACAACATCACATCCAAAAGTCAAATATATTATTCTACAAATCCAGAATTCACCAATAATTCCATAAAGCAAGAAATGAAACTTTCTAGTAGAAGAATCAGGTGAAAGGAAACAAACCAAAAATGACAGAGATGATGCAATGCCTTTTACAAAATATTTAAACAGCACTCTAACAAGGACTTCAAGGACCTTTTGTAATTGTGGCCAAGTAGTTAAAGAAAAACCTTATCATAATTAGGGGAATCATGAAGAAATTAAAATAAATCAAATGGAACATTTAATATTAAAATTCACTGGAGTTTATTAATAGTAATCATTCATTGCAGAAAGGAAATGATCAGTAACATTGAAAAAATGAATTAAAGAGAGGAAAAAACTGAAAATTACATGATAGCTAAAGATTAAAAGTTAAACAGAATCTCAGTAATCACAAGTAGGAAATGACATACTGTATCCTCAAATGAAATAAAGACAAGAAACTATATTTTAAGTACTACAATCCAACCAAAAAATGCCACTTAATATAATGAAAACCATAAAGTCTCAGATCTAAGGACTCTGCAGTCAACAATAGTAGAATAATTTATTTTGAGTGAATAGGAAACATTCATTATGCCAAACCATATTTGAAATTTTAAAAATAAATTTCAATAAATCAAAATATCAGATGATATACAGAATCAAACTAGATGTCAAAAAGAAAATATATATTTTAAATTTCTCTATATGTAGAAATATAAAATTATATTTGTTAATTCTAAGATAAATCTCAAAGAAAACTAGAAATCATATTGAAATAGTTTAATTGATTGAAAACTAAAACAAACAAACATTAAGCATATTGTGTTTAGTTTCTGATTTGAACATTGGGATTTGTAAACAGTTTAACTCTTACACTAAAAATTAAGTTTAGCCGGATGTGGTGGCTCATGCCTATAATCCCAGCACTTGGGTGGCAGAAGCAGGAGGATTCCTGAGTTCAAGGCTTGCTGGGCTACATAGTAAGCTTAGGGCCAGCCTGAACTACAAAGTGAGACCCTATCTCAAAAAAAAAAAAAATACGAAAGAGAAAAAAGACAACCACACACTCCTTAGTTTTCTTGAGCTTATAAGAAATCTTAAATCACAAGGAAAACAAATAGTGCAAAATCTAATGAAGACTGTAGAAAAAGGTAGACAGAGGCATTGGCTTAACTACAGTAGGTGCAAACAGACACCACGAAGGACAGTAAACTGTAAGGGCTCAGCTAGGTGTAGTTGGCAAATGCGCTATAGAGTGTGAAACCCCTGAAAGCTGAGGAAATTAGATGAATCTGCCCATTTAGACATGTGGGAGTTTCCTAGGGCTGCTGTAACAGTGTTACAAACTAGATCGCTTTTTTTTAAGTATATTCTTTCACAGTTTGGGAAGTCCTAAATTAATGTCTCTGTTAGACCATATGACCTCTGAAGCCTTTACAGAATAATCCTTCCTTGACTTTTAGATTCTGAGAATGTTCTTAAGTTAGAAGCAGCAACGCTCCCAACCTCAGCCTCTGTTCTCACATAGTCATTCTTCCTCTGTGTCTCTCTCCTCTTTTTAAAGCTCCATCATATTTTTAGTTGATAAGTACAGTATATGTTTGTGAAGTACATCATGATGTCCCCATATATGCAATGATTAAATCATTCATCACTGCCAACATTTTTATTTGAGGCATGAATAGATAAAATCCATTCTCTCTGCTACTTTGAAGTATACCATATACATACATGTACATAAACATATTCAGTCCACATATATTGTATGGTGCCATGGTCACTTTGGATATGTGAAATCTAAAGAAGGTGAATTTTTATAAGGAGAATAATAGTGGTCACCAGAAGATGGGCTTACAGTGAGAAGTCTCTTAAAATATGTTAATTTCTCCTCTTATAAAGATGTCAGGCAACCTAGATTGAGGACACATTCTACTCCAAGATGAGCTCATCTTTTATTTTTATTTCACCTTCTAAATGATGTCATATTCTGAGGGAGTGGCAGTTAGGATTTCTGCACACCTTTTGAAGTGACAAAATTTAACTCATAGGAAACTTCAAAGAAATAATTTGAAAGAGTGAGAACATTCAGGGAGAAAGAACATCAGACCTTGGGAGAATAAAGAAATTACAAAGAACCTTCTCTCTTACCTTCCCTATGTATAAACTTCTTAATATTGCAGAAGGGAACCATAAATATTATGCCATGCTACAGGGGTGAGAACAGAGAAAAAAAAATATTTATCCCTACATACAGTTCTGCAGTAGAGACTGAGGCATAAGTTTAAGGTGTTCCTATCCTTGATCAAGTAGAGATGTGGTTGTGGTGTGTGTGTGTGTGTGTGTGTGTGTGTGTGTGTGTGTGTCTGTGTCTGTGTCTGTATCTGTATCTGTGTGTTTTGAGATCCAAGAAGCCCCATTTTATTAGCCTCAGTCATTTGTAATTTAGTACAATTTCTTTATCAACCAGGACCATGCACAAAGAGAGAATTTTCTTAAATTTCATCTCTAATATCATATTTTAGCAGAGGGTATGACTTCCTTTTTCATAGTACAGTGTTTGGCTCATAAGCCGCCATGAACTCAGCAATCCTCTTGTCTCTGCCTCTCCAGTGCTGGGATTACAGGCGTGAGCCACCACGCCCGGCATTGTGGTATGCGGTGTTGGTTGTTGGTGAGCGTGAGTCTCCACCCCCAGCCTTATATGTGGTTACCGGGGATCGAACTCAGGACCTTGTGCTTGCGAGGCAGGTGCCGGAACCACTGAGCTAACCCTCCGGCCCACATAAGACACATTTTATTTTAAGTAAATGTGTATTGACAGCAGAATTCTGGAGTGTCATCTGTAGGGGAATGTCCTTGCATGGGGGTGGGCTTGTTCTTGCATTGAAAGCCATTGCTGTGATCCATCAAACAGCTGCTTACTCTATCCATATTTAAAACCCATCCTTCACGAGGAATGGTGGTGTTGCAGAATCACTCTCCCTCTGCCAATAATGGTCGCTGCAGTTTCCCTGAATCATCTCTAGAATGTACCATGAATCAAAGATTTATCATTAGACTAATCAGTCAAAACAAAGGGACCAGTGGCAAAAAGGGGCAGAATTTCCTTTCCCACTTTCTGAAAGTATATTCATTAGCATACCAATATTCTAAACTCCAAAACATAAAACTAATAGGTTTCTAAGCACCAGTATTGTTTAAATATGAATAGCAGTACTATTTCTAAAATATTAATATATTAATAATAACTTACAAAGGATGAATATCCATCGAGACAAGTTTCCAACATGTAAATTAAACATTTTAAATTTGGTAAAATGTATGAATCATTACATGAGATGTACAAATGAGACTGAATAACATGCTTTCCTATCACTTCAGTCTCTATTAATATCTGAGGTGATGAGAGAGTCATGTTCAGTCTTTCAGACAATGACAATGTTCATGACAATGTTCATGCTTTAATTTATTTTTGGAAAATAAAATGTGCTATTTAACACATTTTAGGATATAGAGCTATCATGGTAAAGTTGTAAAAACTAAATATCTCTCATTCTTTGACCATTTGGAGGAAAAGAAATATATTAATGACCTCATTCTTTTTCATGGATGAACACTCTTCACAATAGCTAAAATCCATTAAATAGTGTTTATATGTTGGGAATTCTAGTAAATACTTAAATAATTTAATTTGATCATCATGATTATCTTTGGAGTGGTATTACTATGATTCCATTTTTCATTTCGTACAACCTAGAGTATAGAGATAATTTGAAAAGTTCGCACAGCTTTCTAAATTTTTCCTATCTCTTAACTTTTTAGTAATATCCCAAAATCATCATAAATAACAAAATTATCTAGAAATCACCATATACATTCAAATATCTCAAAAGATTCTTGTAGTGTTTGGGCAATTTTTGCTGATTACAGAGCAGGTAATGGTACCTAAAAGGATCATTTTTATTATTCACAAGAGCTAAATAAATTTAAGAATGAACTCTAACCATGAAATATGCTATACAAAAATGACAAGTAAATATCATTGTCTTACAAAAGTTTCTTGCTCATTCATTTTATCACTGACATTGATCTCAGACTCCAACTTTTCTTCACATTATGTGTGTGGTACCTAGCTCCTGGTCAGTCCACACATTATCTCTTAAAACTTCATCTGAAAAAATGTCATTCATCTGCCAGGCGTGATGGCTCATGCCTGTAATCCCAGCACTCGGGAGGCAGAGACAGGAGGATTGCTGAGTTCGAGGCTTGCCTGGACTACATAGTGAGCTCAGAGCCAGCCTGAACTACAAAGCAAGACCGTCTCAAAAAAAAAAAAGAGTCATTCATCAATTGAACAGCTAATTCTGCCATCAGGAAATTGGATATACATAATCTTTTAGTAGGCTAAAATCATGAAAAGAAAAATAGTAACTATTTAGAAATATAGAAATATTAGATAATTAAATTTTATTTTAATAGCATAGGATCAAGAATTAACATATACTTCAGAAGATTTTGCAAGAATGTTATTTCCTTTTTAAAAACAATTATCTATAATGCTCTAGCAATTCTAAAAAATGGGAGAAGAAATTGTTAAAGCTCAATCAAAATATTTTATTCAAGCCTATCCAGGGGTTGGTCTTGGATCTTTAACTGGCTTTTGAAATAGGGATCATGATTGGTCAGTGTATAGTTTGCCCATCATTAAAGTTCAGTAAGTGACTAAAATTACCCAGGGACAAAGTGAGAAAAAAAAAAGTGAAGTCATTATAAATGGAACACACAAAAAAATCCACAGCTACAGAAAATTCAGAAGAGCCCATTATTTGTAGAATATAATAAGTATAGAAAGATGGAAAAACATGAAAATCAAATGAACCCTGATTTTTCATCAAGATTAAAGTTTAAGTATAGCTTACATCTTACAGTTTTGATATTTATCCTGATGAGACTGGTAAGAAATACTTCTGCTTTACAAAAACAAGCAGAAATTTTCATTTGCAAAAAAACAAAACAATATCCAGTTTCCACCTTCCCCCTTGCAGAACACAATTCCTGCTATGAGGTCTTTCATCTCTTAACCGTGACATCTGATTCAGACATGCTGCACTTTGGGCCCGGTTAGTGTGCACTGCCAAAAGGAAAGAGACAGTTATAAGAAAACCTTCTTAAAGTGAGAGTGAAAGGGTATGAACCTTTGTGATGTGAATTCTTGACAAATTAATAAGAAAAATTACACAAATTCCAAAAGTAGAATATTGTTTTAGCTTTGCTCTCCATTGTTGGGTAAAATCCAAGAGTAAGCTTTCTTAGTGCAATTAACTTTTTGAACTCTTCTTCACTGATCATATTGATAGAAAAAATACCTAGCACTTCTATAATGTTTAGTGGCAAAAACTTTAAATAATTCATTCGCTAAACACATTTTTAAGCCATTTGTCCCCTTAGAACACATTTGATAGGATACTGATAACACCATTATCCTTTCACTTCTCAAGTAAAACATACAAATCTTATAGTTTCTCTATCATTGATCGAACTCCATACCTTGTGTTCAAGAGGCAAGCAACATAACCACTGAGCTAAATCCCCAACCAGCAAATCTTATTCTTCATTTCTCATTTTTTCTCTCACCCATGCACACAATTTATCACCAAGTTTAGTGAGCTCCACTTTCCTGATATTTCTTGAATCCAACAGTTTATCTTCCTGTTACCAAACTGGTGGAGTATTTTCATCCCCATTACATGATGACTATTGATCTCTCTGCTCCATTTTTGCAACTTCCTAATGTACTCTGCACATAGCAATTAATTATTTAAGAAATACAATTGAGTTTATTCCTCAAAAGTCCTCAGTGACTTATACATAGATTTAGATTTGAACATAGCACTTGTATTGTGGGCTAAACATTCACAGTTTATCCTCTGTTCCTCCAGGATCTAGCATCATTTATTTTTTTTTTCTCCCCAAAGCATTAATTGCCTATCCTGCTTCAGGTTAATTCAACTCACTATCCTTTCTTGTTATCATTCTGTTTTTCTTTGCACAGTGAGCTCATTTTTACCCTTTGGCTCTCAGTTCAAGTGTCCCCTGCTCAGTGCAGCACCCTTCAATATTCCAGTCTAAACTAGTTTCCTTTAACTCTTTGTTGTCCTGGAATTCTATTAGTTTCCATACCAGAAAGATCACAATTATTAACAACCTATTATATTTATTATATTTTCTAAGTTACTTACTATTTGTATACTTACACCCAGGAAGATGGGGAAGAAACTGTATCTGACCAGCTTACAATGGTCTAAAAACCTAGTAGATTTCCTGTTGCAGGTAGCTATTTCATGTTTGTGAAATTTGTTAACTGATAGATGAACAAGTAAGGTTCTGCATTTGTCTTTGTGTGTTCAGTTTATGAGAAA
This sequence comes from Thryonomys swinderianus, assembly GCA_004025085.1. NCBI lineage: Eukaryota > Metazoa > Chordata > Mammalia > Rodentia > Thryonomyidae > Thryonomys > Thryonomys swinderianus. The sequence goes on along the minus strand of PVIC010002684.1, from coordinate 43,912 downwards.
GTAAGAGAGTAACAGAGAGAACTCATAAACTGCATCCTTCAGAGAAAAGCGTCCAGATGCCCCTGAAAATACTGGATTGCAGTTACACCTTCTTTTTGTTCCTGATAAACTTTTATGTTGTCACCCCATTTCTAGTACTGAATCAAGGGAAATATCAGAAGGTACAGAAATTTGAAGAAAATGTTTTGGCATAGCATCACTCCAGTGGTTTCTCCCCCAGAATTTTTTACATGCATCAAAAATCCTTGACACTTTTCATTTAACTATTTAGAAATGTACAAAGAATTAAGACTAAGTAACTATGTTCCAAGATACTCATCTCTCCATTTCCCTTCCCACTTCTTAATTGTTACAGATTCAATCAGATTCTTCTCTTAACAGTTTGTACATCTTAACGACCTCTTATCTATCCCACATTAACAATTCATTATCTATCCCTGAATATTCACTATGTAAAAAGGATAATTAAAAATATGGTGAATCCTTAATTTTTTTAAAAGTTCAGTAAAATTACATTACCACAGGTTCTCCCTCAATATATTCCACTTCATACTGAACACACCTATCCTAGGCTCTTGCCACTTTCTGAAGCAGTTTCAGAAGTTCTCTGTGTGCCTTTAGTGTGATTAAACAAAAGAAATGCAGTGAATTCTCATGACAAGTGTCATCTATCTTAAATGCAGGTCCTAAAAACACTATGCACGTCTTCATCTACCTGATTCATTTGATTGGATACAACAACTTCTAACTGTTCCTCAAAGTCAAAACAACCATGAACAATAAATGACTTGAACCCATTGAGGACATCACTGCAGCCGTAACAGGAAAACTAAAGGCATTCACAAAACAGAACTTCCAGAACTGCTTCAAAAAGTGGCAAGAGTGCTGGGCCATATCTGTTTGAAGCAGGGAGTTTTTGAGGATGATGAATGACAATATGCCTTTTACTATAATATTTTTTTTTTAAATTTGTGCATTCACCACATTTTTCTATTTAACCAAACAATTTGTTTGTTCTATTTAATATATCATATGATCTACATGACAGTCCAGACTCCTGCACAAATCCCCATCTTTCACATGGCCAAGTTGAAAGTTGCAGAATTTCCATAGGGTCAGATCCTGGTAAGTTATAGAACTGGAATTTGAGCATGGTTGTTCTTAGCTGCTTAATCATTTTACTGTTTTGTTTTCATTTGGTTTGGTTTTTCCTCACTGTAGCATGCTAAGAAGCAACAGTTTGGCTACCTGCAGATTAGGATTTCTGAAAAGTCATCTAGAATTTCTATTTTTCCTCCACAAATTTGAGCCCCTCTGTTCTAACTAAATGCCTTCTAGGAAGGTTTCAGTTAAAGGTAAAATAAATCAATTTTCTTTATTAGACTGTTCTCAGAGGCAGTAAAAATAGCAAATAATTCCTGTATCAATTTCAGATGTTACTGAGCTTTGGAAGAGGCTAGTCAGGTGTTATCATTGGTATTGCTTTGAGCTTCAAATCATATACTTTTCTACAGTACTTTAATGGAAGCTTTGCCTGGGAGTGCAGTCCTCAAGATGCTAAGACTATGTGAGATTCTGAAGAGTCCTATGGAGTTAAAAACTTTAAAATAAAATATGGGACACCCTCTTAAAATACAATGAGAACTTTATCAAACAAGGAGAAAAATATCAAGCACATACAAAGCCTCCCTAAGCATGTAGTCTGTATAATATTAAAGTTATCTCTACTTGTAGACAAGTCCCAGGAAAAATGTCCAGGTGATAAAATTTTCCTTTGTTACATGAACCAAATCTCCTTTAAGCTTCTCATATCCACCTTGGCCACCACCTTTTCTGTCTTTTCTCTGTAGAATGACTTGAGCAAGCAATTATTCTTATTGAACCTTTACCTTTCCAGTCTTCATCATCAAAGTTCCCTGCCTTTGCATTCTCTCAACATTTATCCATAACAGACTATATATTCAATTTCAGTACATTCAAGAGGCAGACAAATAGGGCATAACCTCCCCACTGAAGGTAAACACAAGCCAAAGCAGGGAAAACCAGTAAGTTAAACTGTTTCATAGTGCTATTGTAAATCAAACGTTCTACAAGTTTTTTTCAAATTTGGGGAGATTTTCCATCAGAAAAAGTTGAAAAGAAGATAAATAGCCAGACGTGGTGGCTCACGCCTGTAATCCCAACATTTGGGAGGCAGAGACAGGAGGATTGCTGAGTTCGAAGCTTGCCTAGGCTACATAGTGAGCTCAGAGCCAGCCTGAACTACAAAGCAAGACCCTGTCTCAAAAAAAAAAAAAAAAAAAAAAAAAAAAGATAAATAAACTAGTCTGACATTCACAAATGTTCATGTCAAAAAAAATATTCTTGCTGGGTGTAGTGGCTCACTCCTATAACCCCAGCACTCGGGAGGCAGAGGCAGGAGGATTGCTGAGTTCGAGGCTTGCCTGGGCTACATAATGAGCTCAGAGCCAGCCTGGACTACAAAGTGAGACCCTGTCTCAAAAAAAAAGAAAAAAACTAGTTTTCTTAGCATCCAGTTGTTGACACAATTGCAGATTTTGTATGAATTCATTTATAATTAGGGTAGTGCTATTTTCAAATGACTTGGAATGAAAGTGGGAAATTACCAGAATTCCACAGGGACTTGGTACTCTGCAATCATTTGTGCTGCATTCCACCACTGCTGCTCATCAGCCTTTCCAACTGGATCTAATTCACCTGAAGCAAAGTAAGAATTTCTTGCCATGGGAGACATTTCTGTTCATAAAAAAGAAGGATGATTTCCTTCAGGTGTGTGAAGACACATGTAAGTACAAAAGAAGGATAATCTATGATATTGGCATATACTTAAATATACAAAAGCTAAGTTTCAGCTAGAATGTTTCAGTTTCTGTGAGTAGACTAATGAGGGGAGGTCATAGAACAAAAGGGAACAGATATGCCATACTTAAGGCTATGTCAGTCATGTTACTTAAAGTAAAACAGTCATGCATTGCTTTGCATTGAGAATGTATTCTGTGAAATGTGTTCTTATGCCATGTTGTCATTGTGCAAAAATCAGAAAATATACCAGTACAGTTTCCTTTTGTGTTATGTTTGGTTTTTGCTTATTGATTTTGATGTACACTAAGTCTACATATTTTCTAGTGTCTCAGATAATCTCCACAGGGACCAAAAATAAAGTATCCTTTCAAGAAAACTGAATTTCTCTCCCAAAACATAAAGAATATTGTGACAATTGCTTACAATGCATAAATAGGAATGAAACATATTTATCTATTATTATAGCTTGTGTTCAGATATGCCCCAAAACCTCATGCAGTCATACGCAGGCTTTTTCCTAGACTGATTCACAGCATAGTGGTAGGTTCAAGGGCATTAGTACTGAGATTGTGAGTGCTACCTTCCCTAGGTAGTTTGCATAAGATAAAAGGGCCCAAAAACTCTTTTAAGAGCTTCTCCCTTGCCGGGCGTGGTGGCTCACGCCTGTAATCCCAGCACTCCGGAGGCAGAGACAGGAGGACTGCTGAGTTCGAGGCTTGCCTGAACTACATAGTGAGCTCAGAGCCAGCCCGAACTACAAAGTGAGACCCTGTCTCAAAAAAAAAAAAAAAAAAAAAAAAAGCCGCTCCCTTACTTTCCTTGTTTTTCTACATTTAGTCCACCATGAACTGGTGCCTCTCTGCCATGTGCCATGCTGCCTGGGGGCCAGTCATTTATAGACTGTGACCTCTACAGACTATGAGCTAAAGAAACAATTCCTCCTTTAACTTTGGGTATCAGGTATTTTATCTCAGCAATGAGGAAAGTAACTAAAGGTATCCATTAATAATACTAGAATTCCTTTCCTTTTCTTATGTTGCATGAAAGAAAATCACATACAGAGTAACAAAAGCAGAACTCTTCATGGTTTATAGATATTATCATGGATTTCAGAATTAGTTTGGTCCCAATATGGAAAACGTGTGTGTGATTAGATTTGCATATTACTCAAAAATCTTCCAACTTTCTGGAATTCCCAATAAAAGTTCCAAAGCTCTTAACTATATCTTCAAAAGCTTTCAGATACCATAAACTATGCTAGGTAGGAAAGAACGGTCATTCATTTGTGTTCACTATGTCCTACTTGGGTTGTTGGGAAGCATGAATATGAAATGTCAGGGTGCCATTTCTCCATGGAAACAATGTTTTGTCATTGTTATGCAGGCATAGAGTTGATGATTTTCCTGGTGAATCGCCCTTCCTGGTGGATCTACATAAGTGTAGTATATCAAGAGTCTCTTAGTCTCTAGTGATTAAGTTTTTTGACCTCAAAATTTTCTTCTATTCTTAACATAGTGATGTAGCTATAATTTCTGTAACGTATTTTCCTCCTCTTTCAATTTTCTGCATTCTTAGTTTTTATATTTTTAATAATATATATTTGCTTTTAAAAATTATCCTAGGGCCGGAGATTTAGCTCAGTGGTTCTTGCGCCTGCCTCGCAAGCGCAAGACCCTGAGTTCGATCCCTGGTAACCACATACAATGCTGGGCGTGGTGACTCACGCCCAAGAGCAATCAATACCACATACCACAGTGCCACAGGCATGGTGGCTCAGGCCTGTAATCCCAGCACTCAGGAGGCAGAGACAGGAGGATTGCTGAGTTCCAGGCTTACCTGGGCTACATAATGAGCTCAGGGCCAGCCTGAACTACAAAGCAAGACCCTGTCTAAAAAAAAAAAAAAAAAAAAAAAAAAAAAAATCCTAAAAATCCCTTTTAGGTGGACAAAAACATTCATTAATTTTATTATGTATATTCTACTACTATATTAAGATTTATCTCTACATTTTAATTTTGTTAGTGGTCCTGAATTTTTTCACTCTATATTTTATTATTTTGATCTTTTTAATATTATTTTCCTCTCTAGTTTGGAGGTATATAATTTATTTCTACTACTAGACTATTTTAGACTTTTGTCCTGTGCATTTAGCTTATAACTTGAAGTTATTATTTTGCCTTTGTTTTGTTTTCAAGAGTATTGAGCTCTAATTACTAAAAGTATATGCTATTTTATATTATTGTCTTAAATCTCCATTGAACTTTTAATCCAACATTATATTCAGGTTTACATACATGTTAACTACATTTTCATTCTCAACTTCTGCTTCTCCAATGGACTTTCTTTCTGTCCGAGCTATATTCTTAGTAGTTCCACTTGTAAATGTTGGTGGAAAATTCTCCTGTGGCTTGAAAAGGGCTCTATTTTTTCCTTTGATCTCAGAGGACACTTAGTACAGTATTGAAGATTGAGAAGAATATTTTTATGGTGCATTGACCACATCATTTGTGGTTATCAGATTTCTAAAAATTTAGTTAAGAAAACAGTGCTCAATCTGATTTTAGCCCTGTTTAGATTGCTGCTCCCCCCTTTGTTGGACTAATTAACTATGATATACCTTGATGGGCATTTATTTTTATTTGGTTGGACCTTTTGGACTCTTAAATGCTTGAGGTTAATATCTTTGATAAGTTCTTTGAAAATCTTACTATGAGTTGAACTGTGCTCTATTTTCCTACCCTGTACAATTCATGCTTTTAACTACTGCTGTGATGGTGTATGGAGATGGAGACCGTGGGAGGTAATTAGGTTTATATAAAGTCAAGACATAAGGTCAACAAGACCAGATAATACCCTTGTTTAAGAGACACTAGAATGCTCTTTCTGCCTCTCTCTGTGCTTCCCTGCCTCATTACCATGTGAAGACACAGAGAAAAAGTAATAGCTGTCTGAAACCCAGGGAGCGAACACTTACCAGACATAAAATTTGCCTGCACCTTGACCCTAGAGCTACATGAAATATTTTTTCTTTTGAGACAGGGTCTCGCTTTGTAGTTCAGGCTGGCCCTGAGCTCACTATGTAGCCCAGGCAAGTCTTGACCTCAGCAATCCTCCTGTCTCTGCCTCCCGAGTGTTGGGATTACAGGCGTGAACCACCACATCCAGCAAAACAAATTTGTTTTTTTTTTTTTTAACAAATTTGTTTTTTAAGTCATCCAGTCTATATAGTATTTTGTCATGACAGCTTAACCATACTAAGAAAAGTTTGAAGTATTGTTTCTTCCATATATCCTTTGTTCACTTTTTTCTCTTCGGTTATACAAATTATCTCTTCTTCATTGTTCTGCTCTCTAAATATTTTCCAGATAAATAATATGTATGTACTAATATAGATTTTAATCTTAGATTTATTTTATTTTATGCTGTATCACTGTTCTGAGGGTTGAATTCTGTTTAATCACACTTAGCTACATCTCAGACCTTTTTAAAGTTTTATCTCAGTACCTTCAGGAATTTTTGGTTCAGGATTCTGTCAGTACCTTCAGCATTCCTGTGGATACAAATCTCTGAGGAAGCTTAAGTCCCTTACATATAAAATGGTCACTAACTTACATCATTATAATAGTTACTTGCCCATAACTAAAACATAACTCAATACTCACAAGTGAAAACAAGGGAGATTTATTTTGGCCTGTGTTTTTGGATTTGGTGCATGGTTAGTGGACTCTATGATAGAACAATATGATGGAGAAGTATGACTGAAGAATGCTGTTTAAGCCATGGCAGCCAGGAAACAAAGTGAAAAAGAAGTTTCTGGAGATTCAGTCCACGGATGGCTGGCACCAAGGCAAAAACGGGTTATTGGAAGGGTATGTGGGTGAAAGCTGTTCAACTACGGCAGCAAGAAAAAGACAGTAAGAGAAGAGGTGACAAGTATAAGAATACACCATTCCCGGTCCCATCTCAGAACACAAGACTTGGGCAGGGTGGTATTTCAACCTAAAGTATAAAGTACCTGTATACATTAAATCACATCTAACTTTCCTATAATACCTAATAAAATAGACATACATTTAATACTGTATATTTACATATATGAGAGAATAATGACAAGAAAACAGTACATCTTCAATAGAGATATATTTTTATACAGATTTATCTGTTTTTGGTTAAATCTGCAGATATTGAATAAATGGATATAGTGGACTAATCTTGCTTGCCATCTCTTTTAAGTATATTTCAGTAATACATTATTTTTTCACTCAGTAATTATAATATCTGCAGATGTCAGCATCTGGTTTTGCAGTTTTCTCTCCTGGTTCATAATAATGATTATGTATTTTTCATTTTTGTAAGGTGTTGTTGTTTTATTTTTGTCAGAAAAAGACCTAGCTCTTGGAAGCAGCAGGAAGAAATTGCTTAGGGTGACTGCCTAGGGCTACCAGCGTTTATTTGCTTCTTCTTATAACATGAGAACATTAGCAAACAATTTGATTTTTTTCCTAAGGACTTTAGCATAGTAGGGCTCTGAAAACTGAAGTTTTGTACACATCAAATTTAGGTTGTACTCATGAATTATTTCAGAGGAAGGTTATTTACTTTCTCTTGGGGTCTTTGTTTTGATTTAAATAATCCTCTTGCACTAACCTAGCGTGTCACATTATTTCTGATCTACAGTTACATGGATGGCTCCACATTTGGAGGAAAAATAAGTGCCAAGAACAATTGGCTTTTATTGGACTCTTCCTTGGAAAAGGTTTCATCTTCCTTCCTTCCTTCCTTCCTTCCTTCCTTCCTTCCTTCCTTCCTTCCTTCCTTCCTTCCTTCCTTCCTTCCTTCCTTCCTTCCTTCCTTTCTTTTTCTTTCTTTCTTTCTTTCTTTCTTTCTTTCTTTCTTTCTTTCTTTCTTTCTTTCTTTCTTTCTTTCTTTCTTTCTTTCTTTCTCTCTCTCTCTCTTTCTTTCTTTCTTTCTTTTTCTTTCCTTCCTTCCTCCTTTCCTTCCTTCCTTTCTTTTTCTTTCTTTCTTTCTTTCTTTCTTTCTTTCTTTCTTTCTTTCTTTCTTTCTTTCTTTCTTTCTTTCTTTCTTTCTTTCTTTTCTTTTGCTCTCTTTTCTCTCTTTCTCTCTTTCTTTCTCTCTTTCCCTCTTTCTCTCTTTCTCTCTTTCTTTCTTTCTTCTTTCCCCTGCAACTTCTGAACCCACTAGAAATTAAAGCTCTCTGGTCTTCCAGCTTAGCATATGAACCCAAGGGAAAAAATTCAACCCTACATAATTGTATGAGTTCTGTCTTTTATGAAGTGCCTTTGGCCTTAAAGGATTCATTACTAAATATTCAGTTCACTGATGCATTTTAAGAAATTCTTCTTAGCTAGATTGTTTTTATGTTCATAACATGAGTTTCAGACTGTTTGCTATTACTTATCCTGTCCAAAATAGAAGCAGAAGTGATTAAAATGCTATTGCTTTAAACTTTTTTTTCAGGGAGGTAGACCAGGACATTGCCCTTGCCAGGCAGGCGCATCACCTCTGAGCTATATCCCTGGCCCTGAGTTGAACTTCTTATTCAAGACCACTGTTATAAAATGATACATATGTGCATATAGTATATATAGTATACATCTATATAAAACCAAAATTGCATCCCTTCACTGCACTCTAACATAACTTTAATTTGTTCATCATTGTTCCAGATTAAATACTTCTGCACTCATAAATTCAAAGAGATTTCATTTTGTCATGAAACTTTAAGCACAGCTGAGATTAGAATTCATATTAAATAAGAATTGTTGTTTGTTAAGTGAACACAATACTACTAGTTTACTCAAATGTAAAATCTAGGCCTATATATATTTTTAATTCAACAAAAGTTTGAAAAATTTTATATCCTACTTCATCTTCAAGCTACTATAGCAGTCCAGTGTTGCTGAATTATGCCCCCAGTTAAAAAAATCTGCCTTCCCATTTTTGATGATTTAAACTTTTCTGTGCTTTTGTGTATTTGTCTCACCATATAGCTCATAAAACAAATAAATGACCCTCTTTGGGATTAAATACCTAAATATTGAAGTATTGATTACTTTCCTTCTATTGTACATGTCCTCAGGCACTATTTATTAGCCACTATTTTTAGTTACTGTGCTTTTGCCACAAATACGAAAAAGTTGACAGCTTACATCTTGCTCATTTCATTTCTTTATTCCTTTCAGCTAACTGTTGTGTAAGTTCTTTACATGGATCCAACAACTCAGTGTTGTATTTTCTGGCTTCCCTTCTTTTAATAGCTGACATCCACTGAATGCATCATTTTAACCTACTGCTTCCATCACTTACAACTCACTTTTCTTAGGCTTTTGCTGAGTTACTAGAGTTCATGACAGTTTAAATGCTCTGATCACTTTGAGGGAATATTACCAGGTCCAAATTACACAGCCCCATCCTAACAGCATCTTACAATGCACTTACCTGAATATCCTTACTGTCCAAATGTTTGCCACATAAATAGGGAGATCTTACTGTGTGGGGAGGAGTTGTTGTTGCTCATTTGTTTTAGTTTTACTTTTTTTTTTTGAAATTTAAAGTAGAATTTGTCAGAAATAGTTCTGTTCTATCAATCACAAATTAATCTCTGTGATATTTAACTTCATCTCTCTACATAAGATTTAGTCTGTCAAATTGAAGATTTAGCTGCATACAATATACTGTATTCTTCTTCTAAGAAAATCTGGAGCACTGTATTTTAAAATCCACTCAGTGAAATCTAAGACACTATCCATACAGCCTGAAAAGAAGATCAAAGCATACTGAATCTATGAACTTTTTCAGTGCGTGTTTTCCTGGGATTTAAAACTATTTTTATTAAGGTTAACACAACACTATTATATGTTATTTTGATGTGTTGAAGTGTTTTCACTTTCAAAATAAAATGTGAATACTATGGTCCTATATACTGTCTGTATATAGTATTCCATATGCACCTGAGGAAAAAAATGTGTCGATAAGATGTTTTATAAAATGTCAATTAGATAAAGTTAGCTGGCCACATTTTCAAGTCTTTTATATCCTTGCTTATTTTCTGTCTTTTATAACTACAGGGCTATTTCAGAGATCCAATTCATTTTCACTGAGTTGTGCTTGTTTCTGACTTTAAGGAATTATTCTAAGTCACTTATACTATTAAATTTATGTTTGTAGAATCATTAATAGAATTTCTTTATGTCTTTTGATGTCTGCAGGAGCTATGCTACTAGTATCTTCTATATCAAATTTTCCATTTTGTTGTGTTCTTTATTTTCCTTTGTCAGTTATGGTAAACATTTCTCAATATAACTGTCATTTAAGAGAAACAACTGTTTCTTTCTTTTCTTTCTCTCTTTCTTCCTTCCTTCTTCCTTTCTTTCTTTCTTTCTTTCTTTCTTTCTTTCTTTCTTTCTTTCTTTCTTTCTTTCTTTCTTTCTTTCTTTCTTTCTTTCTTTCTTTCTTTCTTTCTTTCTTTCTTTCTTTCTTTCTTTCTTTCTTTCTTTCTTTCTTTCTTTCCTTTCTTTTTTTTTTGAGATAGGTCTCTCATTATAGTTCAGGCTGGCCCTGAGCTCACTATGTAGCCCAGGCAAATTTTGAATTCACAGCAATCCTCCTGCCTCTGCCTCCCAAGTGCTGGGATTACAGGCATGAGCCACTATGCCTGGCACTGTGGTATGTGGTACTGATTGCTGGTGGGTATGAGTCACCACACCTGGTATTGTTATAGGTGGTTACCAGGGATCGAACAGGAACCTTGCACTTGCTAGGCAGGTGCCAGAACCACTCAGCTAAATCTCTGGCCCCATTAACTTCTTTTTTCATTTACTTTTATTATGATTTTTATAATTCTCTTTCTTCTGCTTTAGCTTTGCTCATTTAGTTTAGATTTTGAGGATAGCCTAAAATATCAACTTAAATTTTTCCTCTTTTCAAATATGTATTTAACATGATGGATTTTTTTCTAGTGCTACTCTAGCTGTGTACCACAAGGTGTACTATATCTACTGTATTTTCATTTTCACTCGTGTTCATTTACTTTTGGTTAGTTCATTGACTTCCACTTAAATCCATGGTTAGGTGCAATAATTTTTCTTTAGCTTTGTTTGTTTTCAATTTTCAAATATTTGCACATTAGTTAGATAGCTAGACAGATACTTAATTTTATCTATTGTGGCTGACAACACATACCTTATTAATTTTTTATGTATTTAGGTTTCTTATATGGTCCAGGAAACTAGGAATTTCTGTATTCTCTCACTACTTGCAAAGATTGTGTTTTTCTTTAGAGATATTACATAATATACATTTTATTCTGTTTGTTCTCTTGTCTTACAGGGATATTGAGATCCCCCATTAAAAATGCTTCATGATTTTTCATATTCATTAGTATATGCTTTATATGGGTAAGTGACCAATATTGGTTGATTAGATATATTTATGATTGTCATCTCTTCCTCTTGGAGTTTTCCCTTTACAAGTATTGACTTTCTTTATCTTGATCAGTGTTGGCCTGAAGTTTATTTTGTCTTCAATAGAGTAGCTATCCCTGCTTTTCTGTGAAATCTGTTGCCTGAGTATTCTTTTTCATCATTTGATTCATCATTTGTGCATTCTTTTTGATTTAAATGTGTTTCCTATACATCTGAGTTTGCAATAGCAAATTGTGGACTTATTTCATGAAACATTTGTGCTAGTCTATGTCTTTTGACTGGTGAATTGATACCATTTACCTTGATCACCATTTACCTTGATCCTTATAACTGATATATACTGGCTTACTATTGCCATATTTTTTTTTCCTGTTGTTAGTTCCTTGTCTTTACTCCCTGCTTATTTGCTTGCTGTACCTGGTGACTTCTTTCTGTTGCTGTTCTTGGGATTGTTGTCTTCATTTTTGCTTTCTAAAATATCCCTGAGAGCATTGGAGCTGATTGGGCCATTATGAATTTATTCATGTGTTCTTTATCATGGAAGTATCTTACTTCTCCATTGATTTTGAAAGATAGTTTTGTAGGGTATATCATTCTTCATCAGAGGTTGTTTACTTTCAGGACTTAAAATACTTCACAGCAAGATCTCCTTGCCTTAAGCATTTGTGTTTAGAAGTCTTCTGTGATTGATTCCTTCATAGGTGATTTGTTTCATATCTCTATTTTTTGTTTGTTTGTTTTTGCTGTGTGCCAATTATTATAGGTCTTGGTGTAGAATTATTTTTGTCTTGGCTTCTTTTATTTGTATGCCCATTTCTTTTTCCATGCTTTGGAAGTTCTCTGCCATCATTTCTGAAAAAACAGTTTTGATGACATGTGTGTAGTATTTTCTCAGTGACTCTAACCAATCTTATTTTCTTCTTCTTTGTGTCACCATAGAGCTGTTGGGTTGTTTTTTTTTTATGGTTCCTTGCTATTGTTAAGAACTATTTTTTTTCAGATGGCTAAGTGCTGCTGTTCTGTCTTCCCTTGGTGCAGATGACTGTGTACAATTTCAGTGAAGGTTTTAATCTCCTGGATACCCATTTGAATTTGTTTCACAAATTCCATTTCTTTCTTGTTTGGGGCATTCATGGTTTGCTTCATTCCCCTAAACTTGTCTTTTATTTTCTGTGTCTACTCTATATTCACTATACATCCTTCATTTTGATCATGATCTCTTTTTTACCTGAGAAATTACTTATGTTCTGATTTTTTTCTACACTCTCTGCTTCATGTAGAATTTTATACACAAGTTCATCTCTTCCTGCTTTTTTGCACTGCAAAAACATTGCTATACAGTCTTCTGAATTGTGTATTATGTTCTAACAATAAGAATGAGATAATTCTTGTCCTTTTTCTTCAATTTTCAAAATGTCTTTTAGCTCTCAATATCTTTGAGTTTCCTCTTCATCTCTGTTTTTTTTTTTTTCTTTCAAGACATGGTCTCTCTATGCAGTTCAGGCTGGTCTTTAACTCACTATGTAGCCCCACTTGGCCTTAAAATTGCAATGATCCTCCTGCTTTAGCCTCTCAAGTGTTGGGGTTACAATATGTATTACTATATCAAGCTTTTTTCTTTATCTTTGGCATCGATAATTTTATTAGTATTTATTTAATGTTTATGCATGTGTGTATGCACATATATGTATGGAGAGGGGGGGTTATCTTTCTTTGTCTTACCTGAAATTTTGTATACACTCATTGATATTTTCCATGTCTGTTTAAATATCTTGCATCCCTTTACTGTTTCCTCTTTTCTACTGAAATGTCAATGATATATATGTTAGACTAAGTGAAACCATTCCATATATTTTGGTATCAAGAGTGATTCTACATAATTTTTAGGGAAAAATAATTTCATAATTAAAGCATCACTATAACTGTCTAATACCCAATGTCACCTTGCCCTCCAACCAGCCATGGAATGCAGAAAAATATGTTTTCTCTCCTCACAATTTGAGGACTCAGTTATTGCATCATACTGTGGCGTTCCAAGTTAAGAGTACCTCAGCTGAAGACATTCTGCTTAATTGAGAACCAAGTAATAATAAAAAAGAGAAATTTTTCACCTGGGGAATGGGCAACTTCTTTATTAGCTTCTTCTTTTTTTTTTTTCCTTTTTGAGACAGGGTCTTGCTTTGTAATTCAGGCTGGCTCTGAGCTCACTATGTAGTCCAGGCAAGCCTCAAACTCAGCAATCCTCCTGTCTCTGCCTCCCGAGTGCTGGGATTACAGGCGTGAGCCACCATGCCTGGCTATTAGCTTCTTATTTTGTCCTACCTAATACTATAAGCATGCTCTCCTCGCCACCCTCATTAGACTAAATCCTCACCAACATAGAATTACTGCCACTGTCTGAGTCACTTAATATTTCTGTCTTGCGTAAACCCAGAAAATAGTGGCCAGCTCAGAATGCCTTTGTCTTTGCACACTCTGAGTCATTGATCTCGCAGCCCCCAAAATACTTTGCAGTTAAAGTCTGTATTGTATTTCTTTCTTTAGCTTTCACTGTCCTCCTTTCTAGACAGTCCAATGATTAATCACCCTCTAATGTTTTTGAATCCTTATTTTGTCTTTGTAATTCTCTTTATTTCTTTTTGCCTAATTTATATAGCTTTTGACATAGACTATCTCTCTTTTCTCAGAAGTCAAGGCAACTGATGTCTATTGATGAGTTTGTTGAAGTATTCCTTTATTCCTCTATTACATACCAATTCTATTCAATTGTTAATTGTCACTTCTATTAATCTACTGAAATACTTCATCAGACCATTTATTAAGTGAATCATCAGTCTTCATATTCATACTACATTATCTTCTGTTTAGAGTGGAGCCTCAAAGACTGTTTTATATAATATCCATTTAATTGTCAAAATAAGTCTTCTCTTGTGTTTGTATCAAAATCTTCATGCTTCTGCTACTTATCATGCAATATATTGTATAGTTGCTTATCCTTTCACATTTGATAGTAATGGGTCAGGAGGCAAACAAACACAGGAAATTTTTCTGTTATTCAGTCCTAGAGAGGAAATACATTCTTGCATCTCAGGACCTTGTTTTTCTCAATTATACTGTCCTTACTGCCAATGGTAGAGGATCTTTACTAATTTCACCAAAGGTGTTCTTTTAGCCTGTTTACCAAAAAACAGGGATTTTTTTTCCATTTTCTTCCCTCATTGTTGATAATTATTAATCTGTACCCTGGGTGTAAGTGTGTTTACAGTGTTTTCTTTCTGCTTGAGACTTTTCTTCCACTTGGAAATAAGAAGCTGTCTAAGCAGGGTTTCAGGTTCATCTCACCACAACTGCTGTCCCACTAACCTAGACCTTCACCGTGACAGAGACTCCGGTTCTCTCTTGCATTATTGCTGGTATTTCTCGCCTATCTGTGCTGCAGTGGAAAGGAGATTATGGATTGGAATGAATTTCTCACATTTGAAGGCTCCAAGATTTCTATAGTTTCATGCTTTCTCAGGACTAGCCTTCAGAAAATTGTTGCATTTATTAAACACTCTTTAGTTCCTCCGGAGTGCTGAGACTACAGGTATGAGGCACTACACCCAGCACTGTGGTATGTGGTACTGATTGCTGGTGGCCATTTGTTACCACACCCAGTACTGTTGTATGTGGTTACCAGGGATTGAACCAGAGACCTTGTGCTTGCTAGGCAGGTACTGGAAACACTGGGCTAAAATCTCCAGCTCAGAAAAACTATCTCCTTATATTTTGGATCATTTGGTTTCTTTGGAAAATCAGACCTCTGATGATTCTAGAAGATGTGATTTTATCTGTTACCTAGGGTTTTTTGTTGTTGCAAAAGTGAAAGTGATAGTAATTCAAACTTTCTCTATTTCTAGCCAAAGTTGAAAGTTATAGTGACTTTTGAAAATAAATTATTCAATGGCATTTGGGTCTCTAAAGTATAAAGACATACAATAGTCAAAGTTTAGAATTACTAAATATAAGCATTAAATAATTCAGTTTTTACTTTCTGGAGTTGTATATATGATTTAATGAATATGCAGCATTATGTACTACAGTAATCTGTTAAGTAAGTGCTCCTTATATCAGTTTTAAGAGAGTCTCAGAAAAAGGAAATTCAAGCTCTACATGGTATCAAAACTTCATATCTTTTTGAACAACAGTGGAAGAAAGATAGAGGAATGTTAGCATCTAATGAAAGAATAAGAAGCCTCTAAGTATAAGTTAAATTCATGCATATAAATGCAATATGTTTTATACAGATATAAAAGTTAGAACTTACCAGGAATTCTCTGCTGAGGGCATTTGTCAACTCTTCTTTTATAAAACACTCCCCTGAACTTCAGAGATGATTTTATCTACAGATAGAAGTAGAAAAGCTATCTTCACTGTCATAGCCCCAGGTATCCTAGAACTTAGAATCATTGTTCATGTGTTTGTAGGAAAAACAAAATGATTATATCCCCAAAATTTTTATAAATACGTATTTTTAGAAGAAAATAATGAGTTACACTTAAAAAATCACTATCTAATCCTGGATTTTCAATAATAATGATCACTATAAACATTTTTAAAGAATCATCTTATATTTTTGAATAATTCGTTCTTCCTCTTGTGTTTTTGATATATGTTGTATACGTTCACAGTCAGCTAGATCTCATTAAACAGGAAAGGAAGGAGTAGAGAAAGATTGCTCTAGCCTTGACTTTTATTTTGCTTTAACTTTGATAGAAGCAGTTATTTTTATCTTGGTGATTTATTTATGAGATATAGGAAAGATTTCTGTAGTGGAGCATTACTCTGATCTGGATATGACCATCAAGGAAAACCAAAAGGGACATTTTGGTTAAAATAAGAACTGATGCAACTAATATCTTGGTGGTGAATCATGGCTTTGTAACAGATGTTGTTTGAAAGGATTTCCGCTCTTGATTAGCTTTCATTCTCTCCTATTCTATACTGCTACATCCCTGCTGAGCTGACCCTGAGAATAAAGGTGTTTCTGTGAAATTTTCAATTCTGTTCCCTGCCACTTGGAGTTCAAAGTGTTTCTGAACTGCATGGAGCTTTCATGATTCACATGCAACTCCTAGACCTTTGAATTCTACTGAGGAAGAAAGGAACAAACTTTGTGGCCAATATTAAGTGAAAGTCCTAAAACAATTGTGAGATCTTGTAAAATCTGTTGTATATAGCAGATATCATAAATGTAACAGACAGAACCCTATCCAAAATCTGTGAACCATGTAGGTGACTCTGGCCACAGTACAGAATGTATTAAAGAAAACTATGATTGTTTTCTTTTTTTAATCTTTTGTGACTGGTTTTTTAGTGAGCAAGACATTCTGAGCTAGAATAGACTATTTCTTTATTTAGTAAAACAGTTCAATGAATTTTTAGATATTCAAATAATGACCTTGTCTTGGTTGGACCTGGAAAGCAATAACTTGTCTACCTAATATGTTAATGACAATATGTAGATTTTTTACTAATATTTGAAGGAAGAGAAAAGATAAAATCTAGTAATATACAGAGAGGCAAGATTTGGAGGGAAAGTATATGAAAATGGCCCAGGTGTCTGTAGGAAAAGAGAGCTGTAATAAAATATTTTAGCTTTTATGTATGATGTACTTTTATAGAGTTGCCCCATTCCCATGACCAAAAACATTCAGAATTATCTGTTATACAAAATTATGTGTGTTATAGCTGCTATTATATCTGAGTAGAAGAAGGACAGAGAAACCGTGTTAATGGGGAATAAAGCACAGTGGTGAGACACAAAATGTAAAGTTCTTCTTCATCTTTTGTTATTTTCTTCAACAGGGAAAAAAAGACCAAAAAGACTTTAAAATGATACTTTATTCTGATGTTCAGAATCAACATTGCATTTTGGTTGTCTTATGATAATTAAATCTAGTCATAAATCAAAGAGACATTAATAGCTGAACTCTAGGAGTTATAGCAAATTCAAGTGCCTTCTAAAATATTTTATAACATTCCATATTGAAGTATGCCTGACACATAAGAAAATAGAAGTGAATTTATGAAATTTACATTTTTACTGACTAAGATACATAGTAGATATTAGCATTCTGCACATAAAGAGGCTGTCTTCATTTCAGAATCAAAGAGTCTTCTTGACATTAATTTTATATAAGTGAGTTTGAGCTAGACAACAAAATGAAATAAGTTGTATCCTAAGAGAAGTACTCTTTCTTTGTCTTCATGAAGCAGAAAGTAAATTTTTTTTATGGAAGTGCAATTTTGAGGTTTTTTTTTTATATGGAGGATTGCTAACCTGGAAAAATCACCTGTACTCTCAGCATACATTATCTAAGCAAGAAAACCCACTAATCTTTATTGATTTAAATACTAACATCAGAATATTGTTTATTAAAACAAAATCTTAATGAATAATATTTTGCATTCTTACAGTGTGGTTGCTTTTACATGTGTTTTAAATTAGTTGTTAGATATACTAAGCCTACCATAGACCTTAAAAGACATTTTATTGAATATTTGCAAGACATTTATGAGAATTTTATTATTTGCAGAGAATATTAATTATATGTGCTTAAATCCCTATCAAAATATCAAGAATCAGTATCATCTAAGGGATAGGTCAATTCTCAAATCAGTGCTGTTTCAGTGAAAATATGATGTAATTACTTAAAAATATGTCTCAAGTGATCTTTTACTAATATTTATTAAATCCATAAGTCCATGAAGGAATATTTTCATATTAAAATGTATCCAAGTTTATAATATAAAAAATTTATTTCTTGCACTTCAATACTAAACTTGGATAAAAGCATAAAATTAAGTTAATTCAAGTAAACTTGATTACACCCATTGAATCATATATGCCTATTATCTTACATGTCTCATGAAATAATACAAATACAGAAATATTCTGTCATTCTCAGAGAAGACTGAGGGCCTTCAAGAACCAGGCCGCAAGGCGGAGACATAATGGCCAGGCCCAAATTTCTATCAGCCCTCCTCTAGTTTAACTGTCGATAACCCCATAGGTTGACCTCAGCCTGGTGTAGAGTGCTCTGAAATGTGGTGTTTTCTTGTATAAAAACCCCAAGACAGAGTCTCCATGGTAACCTACCTTCCAGCCTCCTCCTCATTTCAGGAGCTTTCTTATAATAAACTAGTTCTTACTTTTGCAAGAAAAAGAAATATTCTGTCATTGATGACAGAATACCAGAGCTCAAAGAACACAGTTTAATTATTGACTTTATTTAGGTATATTTTGTTATTACTTCAAAGGTATTGAATAAACAAACTCCCTTTTAGACATGTTGCAAGCCTACTTTCTCCACTTCTTACAAGCATTTTTCTTTTGGTTTTCATTTGAGTAATCTACATGCAATTTAACTTGAACCAACTACATTTTGGGAAAAAATAGTTAAAATAGTAATAAAACCTCCCAATAGGCTTTTTTTTTTAAATGAAAGAGGAAGTACAAAGCGTTAAAGGACCTGGTGAAATACAGAGTAAATTTGGGGGTGAGACATGTACTGGGAGTCAAACTCATGACTTACAGTTTGTGAGGCAGGAACTGGACAGAATAAATTTTTCAATAGGACTTAATTTAACTGTTTTAGTGTATTATTCAATATTCATTTATCCAAAAGAAATGTAGCTAAATGACAGACAACAAACTAATTTTGCTGTTTGTTTGTTTTCTCTGGTTACCATGATGATATTAAAAGCATGCTACTTGTGTCCATTTTAATGGCTTCCCTTGAACAAGCACTCTACTTTGTTCCTATAGTTTAGGTAAAAAACAGTTCAACTTTTTATCTTGTTTTTTTTTAAACTAATGGCCTCATAGATTAAAAAAAAAAACATTCACAACAATACAGTGTAATAGCAATAAGTAAGCTAAATTTTCAGCTTGGCTACTTACCTTGTTAATTATGCTGTTTCAGAATCATTTTATTCATCTTAAATATGAACGGAATTCATAGTATATGTTAATATGATAAAAATGATTCACCTTGGATTATTTATCAGGAAGCAATAGATGTGGTAGACAAATGTAGCTTCCTTCTCATACAGTTTATTGAAATTGTCACCCACTAAATACATCAAGCTATTTATTGAAAAGCAAAATAATATAACATTCAAAAGAACTGGGTATATGACGAGTCTTTCTGGGTTCAAATGTGGTTTAAATTTTTGTTTTCTATTAAACGACAAAATGTTTTACCTTCCTTGTTCCTTAGGTTTTTATAAAACCTATAAAATATATATTTTATTGATATATTGTAACAGATTATATATACATTTTAAACTTTACAGAAGTTCCTGAAAATTTTTCATTAGTTAATGAATTTTCTGTTATTGTGAATAAATATTGACATTATGCAAAACACATTATAAAGATCTGTTAAAATGTGCAATTAACCAACTAATATCACATCTTTTTAAACAAAACGTACATATTTCTTATGAGAGTACACACCTTAATAGCATATATAGAACTTTGAAAATATTGTACTGATGATTTTTTTTTCTGACCTGCTAATTATTGTTGGTGAACTCAGTACATGCTGCTCCCAAAATACAGCACCTTGACCTTTGATAAAAGAGAAGTACTAATAGATTGTTCTAACTTCTCCTGTCTTTCTCCCCTGAATCATATGATGACACATAAAATGGTCATTCTCTGACCTTTCCTTGCTTAAATTCTTTGAAGTCATACAATCTCTGAAAGAATGGTACTTCATATCAGCATCACTTTTACTGCCTACATTTCTATCAGCATTCTGGGGATGTCCACACAGCCAATATCTTAGAAGTTCTAAATTTTTCTTGGTTATTTTGTTCCCTAAGTCTTTACCAGGATCCTCCTCCATGCTCCAGTTAGGGTAACACAGAGATTTTCTAGCTTGGTCCTTCAAATTTTTGCAATCTTTTCTCTTTACCCAATTTCAAGGTCAATTCCACATTTGCAGATATATCATGCAAACATCTCACTTCTCAGTAGAAATTTTCTTAGTTTATTTTGTGTTGCTATCATATAATACCTGAAGCTGTGTCCATTATAAAAAACTAAAGCTATTTTGGCACATAATTTTGGACGCATACAAGTGCATGATCATCACATCAATATCTGCTCAGTTTCTAGAAAAAGCTTTGGACCTTATGTTACATTACACCATGGCAGAAAAATAGGAGCAGACACCAACATGTGCAAGGAGGAGGGCTACTTACAAAAAGTGACAAAAGAGACTGATGTGTTTCAGGTAAAACAAGTCTCTTTATAACTAATCCAGCCTCATAAAATAATCTGTTTCTTCATAAAGTCTCTGCCTAAACCAGTGTCTCCAAGAGTTTTTTCTAACTTTTTTGCAGCAAGCTTATTGTTTCTGTTTTAATGTTTAAGTCTTGAATCCATTGTGATTTTAGTTTAGTACACAGTGAAATAAATAGCTTTAGTTTTTGGCAAGTTAAAGCCGAGTTTTTCCAGCATCATTTGTTAAAGAGGATGTCTTTTCACCATTGAGGATGTTTGGCTATTTTGTCAAAGATAAGGTGGCTTAATGTATCTGGAGTTGTTTCTGGATCTTCTGGTCTATTCCACTGGTCCTCAGGTCTGTTACTTTGCCAGTACCGTGCATTTTTTTATCACATTGGCTTTATACTACAGTTTTAAATTTGGTATCATAATACCCCTGCCATGTCCTGGTTGCTTAGAAGTGCTTTTGCTAAAACCTTTGTAACATGAGAACTAGCAGAAAGAATCAGCAAATGGGATCTAATCCTACTAAAAAGCTTCTTCAAAGAAAAAGAAACCACTGGTACCACTAAAAGACAACCAACAACATTGAAAAAAAACAATCTTTACTGGCTGTTTGTCACACAAAGGGCTACTATCTAGAATATATAAATAACTTAAACAAATCAGTCCCCCCAAGTTTAAAGACCCACTTCAAAAATGGGCATCTGAAATGAACAGACAATTCTCAGAGGCAGAAGTGAAAGCAACCAAGAAGCATATGAAGAAATGTTTAACATCACTGGTCATTCAAGAGCTGCAGATGAAAACCACACTGAGATTTCATATCACTCCACAAAGAATGGCTGTTATTGTGAAATCAACCAGCAATAAATGCTGACAAGGCTGCTGTGAGAAAGGAACTCTTCTCCACTATTGGTAGGATTGTAGACTTGTGCAACCATTATGGAGATCAGTGTTGAGATTCCTCAGAAAACTAAGATTAGAGGTCCCATTTGACCCTGCTATTCCCTTGCTAGGAATATACCCAAAGGAATTAAAAGAATTATATTATAAAGACATATATACACTTCTGTTCATAGCAGCTCAGTTTGTGATAGCCCAATCTTGGAAACAACCCAAATGCCCATCAACTTGAGATAGGATAAAGATGATGTTTTTGTTTGTTTGTTTTGTTTTGTTTTGTTAATAAAATGGAGTATTACTTTGCCATAAAGAATCAAAAGTTTGCCGGGTGTGGTGGCCCACGCCTGTAATCGCAGCACTCGGGAGGCAGAGATGGGAGGATTGCTGAGTTTGAGGCTTGCCTGGGCTACATAGTGAGCTCAGAGCCAGCCTGAACTACAAAGTGAGACCCTGTCTCAAAAAAAAAAAAAAATCAAAAGTTTCATTAATTTATGTGCAAATGGATACAACTTGAGGACACACTAATAAGTGAAATAAATATATCCTAGATACGTAAATACCATATCTTTTCTCTGGTATGAGAATTTGAAATATAAATGAGTTCTAGAATGTATGATACATTTTGTAAAATAGGAAATATTCAAAGGGAATGTGGTGGGGGAACATAATGAGGGCAAATAACAAATATGAAAAAAATTACCCCCAGCCATACCATAAGCAGAATAAGAAGACTTTAAAAATAAAATCTCTATGATTGTGGTTTTTCACCAATTTAAAAACATGCCTTGACAGAGCATTTCATAAAAATGAAATCTCAATTATTGTTTTTCACCATTTAAAAAATATACCATGATTAATAAAAAGGTAATCTGTTTTATAAGATGGGAAAACTTTGCTGAGTTCTTTCTGATTTATTACCACTTGTTTAGTAACATTCCTTGTTTCTGGGTCAAACAATACAACACTCATAATTTAATGAAGGAGAGGTTTGTTTGGGATCGCACTTTCAAAAGTTTTATTCCTTGCTTCACAGGCTCAAATGGAGAAACAGTATGGTAGAATTGTCTGAGTGGAGGAAGACTGCCCACATTATGGAATGAGATAGGAAGGGTCAGGGAGAGAGAACAAATTCTTCCAGATATCCTTAGTTATGGGCCTCCCCTAGCCAAGCCCCATGTTCTACCAGCAAGTCAACTGTAATTCCCCAAGTTCAATCTTCTTTCAAAAGCCCCATCTATGCATACACGACATTTTGAGGATATTCTAAATACAAACAGTAACATTTTGTTCCTGATCTCAAAAGTCTATTGTATATCTTTTTATGCAAATTGTATTTAGCCCATCTATCTGAATTATTCAAGTCATAGCAATTTTGACAGTAATGAAAAAAAAATGAAGTCCAAAGTTTTCTCTGAAACTGAGTTCAAACACTTAGCTGTGAGGCCCTTTTAAAATCAGAAAAAAAAGGTAAACACTGGTGACGTACAGTGGCACAGGGAAAACATTTCCATTCCAACAAAAAAGGAAAAGAACAAGGGAATAGAGGCCCATATTGGACCTCAGCAAGGAAAACTTTAAGTCCAGTGAATTTCAAACAGTTTGGATGACCATACTCATATAACATTACAGTTCTGCTGCCTCTAAGGGTGGCTTTGCTCACTACCTACAGCTTTCCTCAAACATTCCATACCCCTGGTTTTTCTACTTTCTTGGGACCACCACAACTGTCAGCCTCGTTCTCACAGATTATGTACAGCCCTCTCAGATGCACAATACCTACACTCCTAGACCTTCTGAAAACTGGATAGATTCCTGCTAACCCCACAACTGTCATTCTGCATGGTTATAAAACGAGGACCATGTAAGGATGCCAACATATGCTTCGAGCAGTAAACAGGCTCCCTTGCTTCACGGATATCGAGATTGAGTCCCTCTATGGCAGAGCACTGTGAAATGAATTCTGAGGACTCAGTGCCTTAGGCAGGATGACTTGGATTGCTCTTCTCAAAAATAGTCCTTTATGTTTGTAACCTTAAACCTATGAAGGGCAGGCTCTTGCGCATTTCTGAAATGTCTTTTTCTTCTGATACAAAATACAAGTGGCTTTTTTTTTTTTTTTTTTTTTTGCTTTTTGAGACAGGGTCTCGCGTTGTAGTTCAGTTGGCCCTGAGTTCACTATGGTGCCCAGGCAAGCCGCCGCGAACTCAGCAATCCTCCTGTCTCTGCCTCCCGAGTGCTGGGATTACAGGTGTGAGCCACCAAGTCGGGCATTGTGGTATACAGTGTTGATTGTTGGTGGGCGTGTCTCCACGCCCAGCATTATATGTGGTTACCAGGGATCGAACTCAGGTCCTTGCGCTTGTGAGGCAGGCGCCGGAACCACTGAGCTAACCCTCCGGCCCAAGTGGCTTCTTTTTAACGCTGATCGTTTCAGCAAACAGCAATCCATCTCTCCTCTACTTCTATTTACAGCCCATGACTTTACAGGAGCTTCATTTTTGGAGACAGTCAAAAAATTTAAAACTAGTCTGCTGTGTCATTTCTTCTGGATTCTCAGTATAGTCATTAGTCACACTCGTGCCATAGCTTCTACATTGAGCTGTTTTGAAATCACCTCCAACAGATTAATTAATCTGTCACCCTTAAAGTAAATTTTTTACAATCTTGAGAAATGAACAAAATATAGAAAAAAATTTTGCTAGAGCATAATACATGTGGCCCAGAGCCCAGCTACTCATGAAGCCCTTGCTCCCAACAGAATTTTCCTGAACCTGGTTTTTACCCTCAGTGTTTTTATCAACATTCCATTTTCTCAGATTGTACTGGTATCTCCCACTGAGCTCAGCTTTTATCCAGTCCAGGTCTTCTCTAGCCTGTATCTCCATACATTTCCAAACACCAATGAACAAATTTCAAAGCCACCTGCACCACATGGTCATTAGTCAACAAAATCTGCCTTAATCAATGTCTAATTGTTAAAACATTATACTGACACAACTTTAAGGGAAGGGAGAATTATTTGGGTGTATGGTTATGGTCCATAATTGGCTGGTTCCAAGGGAGAAAATGGCATGGTGTAAGGGGATAGCAGTGAAAACTGCCATATCATGGCAGCCAGGAAACAGAGAAGGAAAGGGGCAGCCAAGAAGTTATACACACACTTCTGAGCCATGTCCCCATGGTCTGCTTCCACCAGACCAGTCTCTATCTTCTAAATACAACTTAGAGCAGACACATGATTGAGCCTTTTTTTAAAATCCTTACTTCTGAGTACATGAGGCCTTTGGGAGTCTTTTTCAGTATAAACCACATCATTAGATTGTACCTTTTTATCCAATCATGATTCACAATTATCTACTTTCTCTTCAAATCAAGAATAAAAAATGTATGAATAAGAAAAATATATTTATTTTCTCCTATATATGAAATGGGAAGAGGATCAGGAGTTGGAAGGAGCAGAAAGTGATGGGAGGGATAGATAATTAAAAAAGAATTAAGATGTTTTATGTACATGTATAGACTCCCCATGATAAATATAGTCACTATATACTGAAAACATGAAGTAATAAAAAGTATATTATCACCATAATTCTTTTATGACTGATATATTTGTAACAAAAGAGAATTGCTATAGTACACTTTGTCATTCCAGATTTCCAAGAACTGAAACTTTATATTCCTCCAAATGTACTTAAAATATAATTTTCACATTTTTCTATAATCATGAGAGAAAAATCCTTAGTTATCAAAGTTATATTATGATCAAACACAGAAATATTCTCAAGAGATGAGGATTAGCCAATATGTTACCCATTCAGGTTAAATGGTTTGGGATTTAAGTCCAGTGAGACTCTCCTTGAAGCACAATTGTGTTGCCAGTGTTCTCTTATGTGATGAAAAATTGAATGTACTTGCCAATTTTGGTCTCAAAACTAAATTAGAAATAAACTCTAGAAAAAAACCCCTCACTTGCATGTCCAGAGAAAAATAAGATTTTAAAAGTGAATTATGTCTCAAAAGTAAACATTGATAATGCCTTCTATTTATCGAAGAATAAAGTGTTAGAAGAACTAGTTTATCTCTTTAAAGTATAAGGCTAGCACTTCCAAATTAAAAGCCAATTTTGACCTAGATTTCTTCAAAATTATTACTTGAAATAATGATAGCATAAAATTATGATGTTGTTCCAAAAGACCATTGATAACCCACCCATCACACACACACACACACACACACACACACACACCCCTAGAATTTGCCAGTTATGTAAATTTTACCATATATCTTATCTTTTATTTAAAATTCCATTAACAAATAATGGCATAATAATCCTAATTTAGTATTTGATCTGTTTGGAAGTGTTCACTTTTGGTGGAATCACTGAAATCAAATAGGAATTAGAAAGAAGGACGAAGAGAATAATATCTTTAAATCAAGAATTAAAATATACAGGCTGGAGATTTAGTCCAATGGTTCCAGTTCCTGCCTAGCAAGCACAAGGTCCCTGGTTTGATACTATATACAACACCTACATACAACAATATTGGGCGTGATGACTCATGTCCACTAGCAATCATTACCAGATACCACAATGCCTGGCTTGGTGGCTCACGCCTTTAATACCAGTACTTGGGAACAGAGGCAGGAGGATTGCTAAGTTTGAGGCTTGCCTGAGCTATACAGTGAGCTCAGGGTCAGCCTGAACTACAAAGTGAGAGCCTGTCTCAAAAAAACAATTAAATATATAAAATATTGAGATAAAGTGAATTGTCAAAAAGAAAAAGTGTAATGGATAGAGAGATATCAGTACATAATGACTTCCTCTGCAGCATGAGGACATATGTCTAAAAAATAAAATAAAATTAGTTACAAGCAGGAAGACCCAAATTCTGATTATTGATCCAGATAGAGTGAAGTTCTCTCATATAATGCTATGCTGTCATTTCTTTCATAGATTAACACTCTTCCTCAGTTGAAACAGGGATACCAAGAAACTTGCTTAACACAGGGTCATAGAAATTGGACACAAATTTAAATAAAAATTGTTATATAGCCAGGCGTGGTGGCTCATGCCTTTAATTCCAACACTCAGGAGGCAGAGGCAGGAGGATTGCTGAGTTCAAGGCTTGCCTGGGCTACATAGTGAGCTCAGGGCCAGCCTGGACTACAAAGCGAGACCCTGTCTCAAAAAAAAATTGTTATATATTACTGAATTGATAGTAGGTCAGAAAACAAAGACCAAATTGTTCTTGAAGAGCTGTATTCCATTGCTTGAGTTCTGAGACCGTGGGGAAATTAACAAGAATAAGATTTTAGGGGAAATATTAATGACTAATCAAAATTGAGCATCCACTGTAACTACTCACAATACTCAGTACCTGATATGTAAAGTATGGACAATTTATGTTTCAGTGGAAAACTCATCTTTAGTGTTACTTGATTTTGCATTTTACAATTCTCTAACTTGCAGCTACCTGAGAGCAAGGAAAGCTAATGTTGTGTGCAGACATGTAAATACTTTAAAGGGCACATGCAGTTGACTTCCCCATAGTGGAAACAGAGAGGGACCTCCATTGATATCTCTATTTCATATTTCATGATTATATATTCAAGGACATTTCTTTAGATTCTTTTATGAACTGGTCACAACATCTTACTGATTCTTTAATTCAAAGATTTAAATTATGGTTAGAATGTAAGCACTTTTTTTCTGCCTAGGAGTCATTTTACGCCTTTTTTAAAAAGTTAATATCTAATAATAGAAAATAGGCATAGTCCTTTCTAAGGAAGTAACAAACTATAATCCATTAAATGGGTAGATAAGAAAATTTTAGGGAACTGTGACCAGAGCACCTTTGTTGAGAGAATAAAGAGTCTTTCTAGCCATACTTTCATCTCTGAGATAAATCTTTGGTGGTGATATACAATTCACTGACGTAGGAATTTAGCTGTGTGTGTAGAGCAGAGAAAATGGTAAGAACCTGGGAATTGACTGACAGTGTGGGAAGCACTGGAAGCTAATAATTATGCTGGCTTCTCCTCCTGATTCCAAAGTGCAAACATGCTTTACACAGATTGCCAGTTCCCCCAGGGAAGAGAGAAGGAAATGGCTGGATTAAAGTCAGAAAACAGAGAGCCAAAAAAAATCTAGTATTCATTACCATCTCCATCAATGAATATTTATTGAGCTCCCACAGAGAAGCTAGTATCAAGGCTTAGGAATTCTGAGAAGTAAATACAATTTAGAGCAGTAAAAGTTCTCTCCAAGGCTGGCACATGGCAGGGGGGAGGAACCCTGGATGCCAAAGGAAATAGAGGTAGAGAGCCAGGAAAATGCAGGCTCTTTCCTCCACTGGCTAAAATCAATCCTGACCCAGCATAGGAGTGTGTTCTCATTTTTTTTCAATTATTTGAAATGAAAGTTTTATTCCATTGTTTACATCAGTTCTCAGATTCACTACAACTACAATAGTACCTTCAGGAAATTTGGAAGACCTTTGAATCCTCAGGATTCATGATAGTTTTCTGCATTCTGAAAAATGATGAAATTATTGAGTTGATAAATATTCCTGTAGAGGACACCTTTATGCAAACTTTCTACCCCCACGTTAAAGAGTACTTCATAATAAGACAGTCACAGAAGACAGAAATTTGTAAAACAGTGGTGCCTTGAACATTTGAATTGTAAAAGTGTGCTGGCTGCTACTACAGTTTGATAAACTAACCAATGACTTCTGTGAGGGCAGTCATGTTCTTGGAAGACTGTAAATATATAATAGAGTATTCAGCTACTATATAAAACCACAGACCCTAAGGTACCTCCTTTGGGGGTTTCTACTAGGTACAAGGTATAATTAGGTCATGCTGCAACTCGGACAGCACCCCTCTCCCATCCAGATTAGGTGACTGTGTGTCTGACCCTCTCCTGCAGCCACACCCAGCTCCTGTAATATACCTTAGCTGAATCCTGCTAGAGTGGAGCAAATGTTACCCTTCTCCCCCAGCTTTATCTTTGAACCAAAGAAGGCCAGAGCCCAAACCAAATATTTACCATGATGTTATTCATACTTGGTCAGCATGTGTTCTTAATGGAATGCAATCAATGATACACTTAGAACTAGGAAATGAGAATTAATATGGGCCATATAAGTGTCCGCTGAAATGCTGATCTAGAGAGAAATGTATATATTGGTTAATCTCCCTTCATATGCTCAGAAATGAACATGTAGTTCTGTAGCCCATACTTTCTATTTCTGCTTTCTATATTCTTTCTATTTTCTATTTCTATATTCTATATTTTTAATTCTGCTTCATCCACCCCATTTTCTGTATTCTTTCTTTAGAACAGGGTTTCTTGACTTCACACTTTTGCAGAGAACTCTAGAGAATTTGTCAATATGGGAGGCTTTCTAGTACATTACAAGATGTTTAGCAGCGTCCTGTTTCTGTCCACTGGAAGCTGAGTAGAGCCTACAGGCAGTGATGCCCACAAATTCCTCCCTATAATGTTAAATTTTCTCTGGTGGTGGTGAATACAGGTTAAAATTCCTCCCAGTATAGGATCACTTCTCTACCCCTAGATATCTCTTCTGAATCTGCCTACATTTTGCCCACAGTTAAATTTGCTCACTCACTGACATACTTCCACTTTCCTCTCTTAAAATTTTGGTAATTAGTATCCTGTAGACTCAAACAAAACATTGAACAATAAATGAATGGAATTGTGAAACACTGAATTAATAATAGGTTGTTGGATTTAAAAATGAGTAAGTTATTAATTCTAATGGCCTGAAGAAACTTCACTTGACCAAAGTACTGCCTGCTCTCTAAGATCAATTTTCTTTGAGCTGTTTCACTACTAACATTCAGAGACTGACTCGGTGAAAAGATTTTAAATTATTGCATCATTTTTTCCTACAGGGTTTTCTACAAATATCAAGGCAATTTTATTACTGACTGTAGCAGATGTCATCTCACTTTCAATCTCAATTATACATATGGCCTAAATTTCCTAGGCCACTGCAACCAGGATATAGAGCAAAGAATGGGACCAAATAATAATAAAATTTAAATAAAAAGCATTAGTATAATGTCTTTCTAGTTCAAACAATGAAAGGAGTATTTTAAAGTACGATTCTCTCTGATTTTCAATTTATTACCCTTGTCTGGCAGTCTATATCTTGATTCTACTCTCCCCAAAGTTAAATCTTTCCCTCCAAAATTTATTTTGAAGAGTTTACAGAGGAGCAGTTGGTTCTACTGGGTACAGGGGCTTTTCAGCTCTGTAAGCAAACCTCCAAAAAGTCTGTCCCACACAATTCTCTGGGCTTTCATGTAACAATATCTTCTCCTGACATATTAGGCCAGAAGACACATCACATAATTTCATTGGATATACAGTTTAACAAATAAACTTTCCTTTGTAAGCATCAAAGACAGGTTTGAATGATATACCGAAGTCCACTTTCTCATATGGAACCCATGGCTTTATAATTTCAAGCTCTAATAATTTTCAAACTTGAGTGATCATACCCTACTTCGAGCTTTAGAATTCAAAGATTTTGAAACCTATGAATGAATAATCAATGCTTTTCAATTATATCAAAAGACACACATAATGAAAGGTATGAGCAACTATCCTCAGGGTAAATGCGTTAGGTCATCTTGATTGAGAACAGTGCTAAGGAAAGCAAGATCAGTGCTTGGTATATACATGAACAACATCACAGACACAGGCTAGACTTGTCTAGCCAGGTGCTTTGCCTCATGTGTTATGGTGCAAGGTCAATGGGGGAAAAATTCCCTATGATTAATGAACTGCTCCCTTCTAATATTGAGGACCTCTTGTTGAACCAAGATGAATGTTTCAACTAGTTGTAGGTACAAAGGAAAAAATGGTTACCATACCAACTGTTACTCTGTTATTAGAGGTATCTATGTTAAGCATGGAAACATGAAATGATGAAAATATTAGCTGTAATGATCTAGTCCAATCTTCAATAGTCACACATATTTACCAGAAGAATGTCACCCATAACTCATCAGTCCAGTAATATACCATACTTTATTTATAATGTAATGTAAATCTCATGTTAACTTTGTAAAGAGAGATTGGTGAAAGTGATAGTGTAGAATTTGAAACCATTTGATTAGTGTATATTAATCATCAGTATCTTTCCTAAATCTTTTGTGAAACAAAAGACAATCAGGTGAGTACTGGAATATTGTACCATTAGCCATCCCTAATATTCTACGTGGATAACATGAACTCATACAATTGATCTATTTTCTGTTCCTCAGCCTTTCTACTGGATTTATACAGTTCTCTTCACTTAGAATTCTCTTCCTGCAGAAGTTCTCTTACTGATTTCCTTAGGCCTTCAAGTCACTATTCAAATTCATTTTGCTCTGATAACTTAGGGCATGATAACTTAGAGAATGAAGAAACCAAGACACTATGCATACCATTCCTGGCAAGTCCTCATTCCTTACTCTGTTTTATTCTTCTCTGAGAAAGTATACCCTTGCTTATTTGAATCTTTTTCCTTCTATATGATGCCAAGAGTGAGAACTTCTTGTACTGTATTTTATCAGTGCCCGGTTGAGGAGTAACGTGCACATCATAAGTACTTAACAGATACTTCTTGAAGCAGGGAACTACATTGAATGTCATCAGATCAAATTGTAGTTCTGTCCTTAAGGGAGCCAATAAGGAATGATGAAAAATAAAACCATTCAATTTTTATGTTCTATGAATCTTTTCCATTGTCATTTATACTTAAAAGTGAAAATCTTGCTTTGTTTGGCATAGTATTTTCTTTAATTAGATCAAAGGAAATCAAAGTAAACTACATCTAAAAATAAGGATTTCAGAATGATTCTGAATATATGAACCCCACCCTCTCATTCTATATGAGAAAATTAACAATTTAGATTCAATAATTATGCTCTAGAGATTACTAAATAATCTGCTGATTTGCTATTGTTTCTTATCTATGGCTACTTAAAATTAAGCAGTGTGTTCAGCTGCTGAAATCATTTAAGGTTGCAGTTTTTGTACTATTTCTGAGTGCTTTTCCTAAATACTTAAGGAAATTAATGGTTATTCATCCTAAAGGTAGAGTGTCAGAACTAAGGTTATTAATAGTCACTAACATACCTTTAACCCACAACTATTACTAAACAAATAGCACTGAAGAAGAGAATAGATGTAATTATCCGTACCAGGTAGTGACTGCATTTTATCTGTTACTAATAAAGTAGATAAAATGAAATCAGACACGGTTGACACTTTTGCCAAGTGTCATTTCCCATGTCCCTCATTTAGCCTTTGTTCAAAGTTCAGATATTTGAACTCCCAAACTCATTAGAGACTCAAGCCAAACTCTGGAAGCAACTCATAGGTTTTTTTGTTTTGTTTTGTTTAAAGACAGGGTCTCACTTTGTAGTTCAGGCTGGCCCTGAGCTCACTATGTAGCCCAGGCAAGCCTTGAACTCAGCAATCCTCCAGTCTCTGCCTCCCGAGTGCTGGGATCACAGGCATGAGCCATAATGCCCAGCACTGTGGTATGTGGTATTGATGGCTTGTGGGCGTGAGTCACCATGCCCAGCACTGTATGTGGTTACCAGGATCGAACTCAGGACCTTGCACTTGCGAGGCAGGCGCCGGAACCACTGAGCTAAATCTCCAGCCCACAACTCGTAGTTTTTAGCTATGATCATCCTATGACTTCCATACATGTGAAAAGATCAAATAATCCTGGTTAAAGTGACATGGGGTATGGGAGAGTAAGGAAATCACAAACTTATTTTTCCAAGTTAAACTCTGAGTCTTGAGTATACATACGTGTAGAATAAGAAATGTGATTAGTGAAAGGTCAGTATACACTATTCTAATTGTAATTTACACATATTAACTCATTTAATCTTTGAAATAACCCAAATTAATTAGCTCAAGAACCACAGCTACTAAGTGAGAGATGGTATTTAAACACAGATAATCAGTTCCTAGAGAAGGTACACTGAACCACCATAGACCAGAGAATCACAAAACAGAATGGATAAAATGTGAACGCTATAGTTGAACTGAAACTAAGTGATTAATGTATATAAAGCTCTTAACATAGCTTCTGATGCATAAATGCTAAACAATTAAGTAGTTGTTATTATATTACTCAGAGGTCAAAATGTTTCCTCTCCATTTTATTGTTCTTCCTTTTTTCTTTTTCAGCATTTCATTCACAACAACTGAAGAACAGTGTCAAAAATCTGTGGTTGCCTCCTTCAGTTCTCTGAGCCAACTTTTGAACTTGAATTCCTGTTCATCTGCTTATTCCTCATAAACTGGGTTTGTATTTATTTTTGGTCTGCTTTCTAAATTCCTAATAACTTGCTTAGTACCCAACAATACAAGCATTCTTGAATTGTTCCTGCCAGACCCTCCCCAATTCCTGAATTCCTGTCCCAGACACTTTGCATCCCACTTGGTAAATGGAATCCTACATCTGGTCCAAGCACAGTTCTGTGATCAAATATGCAAATCCAGGAAGCCACTAAAGAAACTAATGCAAAATTCCAGGGGTCCTGCCTGCAAGCTGTCATCTAATTCAGTAGTTAAATCTAAAATGCCAATTCTAAATTTTCCATCCAAACCTGTTTGTAACAAATAAATATAAAAAATGCTATATGCATTTAGATCTTTTTTTCCTCAACAGAAATTTGGGAATAGGAACAGACACATTATGTAAAAGGAAATTCTTGAATTGTTCTACCATCTTCCAAATATACCATTATGGTCTTTTTGTGCTTAAATTTACTTACATAAAAATTTGAAGAGGTCTCCAGAAATCAGGAAAAAAAAAATACTTCCTCCATTACTCACGTAGCTGTGAAAGAGGCAGGTGGTTTCTCTGTTTCATTGGCTTCAATTCAGCTTCAAGACTAGACTTGTCACAAGAAAATTCTCAGTATGTTGTTACAATTCCCCAAACTAAAGCCAGTTTCCAGATTAATATCCCTATAATTTACAGGTGATCCTTTAAGTACAAATATATTTTTCACATCATAGGAACTAAATTGTCAAACAAAAAAAAATCCTAAAACTTTTAAAAAGACACATTTTAACCAGGTGTGGTGGTATATGCCTATAATCCAGCATATAAGAAGCTGAGCCTGGAGGATTGCTGTGAATTCAAGGCCTGCTTGGGCCTTATAGTGAATTCAAGGGCAGCCCACACAGCATAATGAGATTCTATAAAAACAAAGAAAAAGCCCAAAAAATTTTAAAAATACAATAAAAAGAAAAAAATGCATTTTACAACTAACAAATCATGTAGGAGGGAGTACAGCTATTTGCAGTTAAACACAAAACAATTAACTAAAACAAAATTGAAAAAGATTCATCAGAGAAAAAGTTAGTGTAATAGTGGATTGTGCAAAGAGGAACCCCAAAACAGCCAGCAGGTGAAGTCTATTTTCAAACATCCCCATATGAGACCAACTCCCAGATGGATATTCGAGGGAAGAAATCTAGATATTCTATAGGATAGATAACAGAAGCTCAATCAAGGTTCAGTTTTGCCATAAGAGTTGTTGGCTGCTCAAATTATTGGATTATATAGGGTGTCTGGGTGTGTGCAGAGCTAGCAGCTCTAGACTCACCATTCAGCAGGTTTGAACTGGTAACTGAAATTAAGTGAAAGGTTTGAGTGAAACACAGAGGCCAGTATTTCTTGTGTTCACAGAGGAGTCATTAAGTTTCCTCCCTAGTTTATAATGAACATTTCTCAGTTTTGATAAGTTAGATATACTTTGGAATTTAGATATTGGCTTTTTCAGTTCATTTTTTCTCATTTTTCTAAGTATCTGCATAGGGAAAAGTTAAGGTTGGCTATATTAACATTAACTATTGAAGAGAATGTGAGATTTGAAACTTACTATATTGATATCTGGTTCTTGCATGACCTAAAGTGATACTTACAAAACTACTAAAAGAAGAAGTAAGGGGATGTGTTTGTTGCATCCCTACCCTACACTCCAAATCTTCAGATGTTTCATGACTAAGTGGAGGCAGGCAAAGCATCTACAGCAAATGCATAAATCCATTAGTCCCTTCAAAAATGTTTCTGTTTTTCCCTTAGAAGAAAGGAAATACTATAGCTCATCTCCAGATAAATGGATTTTGCTCTTTCCATCCTAAAATGTGGAACAAGTCATTTGGAACAAATCAATAAAAATTGACTGTATTTTTACTTTCTGTTTTTTCTTACCCTCTAGTAGTTAAGCACATGTTAACACGAAATGTTATTGTTGCTTATTTTTGTATCTGTAAGAAATGGTGATTGTCACTGGCAACTTCACCAACATCTCCTTTATTAATTTCTTTTTTGCAAGGCTAATTTCTTGTGTTTTTCTAAATGATTAAAATTATTACTCTCAAGTTTACTCTAGTATGGGGCAGAAAAACCTGGAAAGGAAAGAATATCTATTTCTTACATATAATTAAGCATAGGTTCATCTCCAAAATGTGAAACTATAAATAATAAAACCATGCAGTAATAAATTTATAGATGCCCCAGTAAACAATATATCAGACAAAAAAGAGCTTACAGTGTATATTAACAAACATATTGAGAACAGTGTGATAAAGTGGTGAAGTAAATTGCCTAAGACTAGATACTTATCTAAACATTTGGAAAAAATAAATCCTACCTAGAGGAACTGATTCAGACATGAACTATAGAATTTCAAAGCTTTTTGAAAAGATCAGGCAATACAGAGGAAATATAATCCAATATGAGGCCAAAACTGATAACCTGGCATGTTTCAGTAGGTTCCAATTTTCCTTTCATCCACTATTAGTGCTATTTTTTTTCCTTTTTTGACATAAAGCCTCACTTTGCAGTTTAGGGTGGCCTTGAACTCACTGTGTGGCCCAGGGTAGACTTGAACTCATTACAATCCTCCTTCCTCTACCTCCCAGGTGCTGGGATTGCACGTGTAAGGCACAATGCCTGGCATTGTGACATGTGGTACCAGGGATTCCACTTGCCAGGCAGATGCTGGAACCACAAAGCTAAATCCCTGGACCTACTGCTATTCTTCATACTTCATCCAAGCCCATTTTTCCCTTTAAAATTTTAAAATGTATTTTAGTGCATATTAATTTTATAAAATTTTGGGATTCAATGTGGTATTTTCACATATGCATAAACACATGTTGATCATTTGCATTTCCCTATTTTTCCTTTATACCTGTATTTCTCCCATATTCCCTTCCTCTTTTCTATTAATAGTTTACTCCCCATTTTGTTAGATTCCACTTTTTAAGGTTCCATTCAAGTTACTTCTCAATTTTGTGGCTGTATTATTCAACCTAATCCATTATGGTATAGCACAGACCAGATAGGAAGTCTTATAAATATGAACAACAACCCAATGAACAAGATGTAATTTCTGAACACTAAAATCAAAGACGATTTTGAGCAGATCACAGAGTATAGTTCCCCTATGAAAAAGCAATTCATATGAGAAAGACAAAAGAAAAGCATGATTTTCTAATAACTGAAGTGATAATGTACTATGGAGGCAAAGACAATTTAAGAATGAAAACATGAGCTTTCAGTTGTTGTTTTAGAACACAATACCAACTGGACTAACCTGATCAACTAGAATATTTAACTACCCATGTAAAACAAATTCTCTAGATTTGATTTTTTTCAATGAAGTACCACATTCATTCTAATCTGTATCCATAGATTTAACATGCAGAATCTCATCTCCAAGTTTTTTAGTGATGAAGAAAATGGTTAAGGTATTTTTTTTAATTTCAGTGACTATGTCATACAAATATAGTCAATCATAAGTTACCTTATACAATTGGCCAGCCAATATTTCATCCCTGTCATATCCTGTTCACTTTTCTACAGTAATGTCTTCATTGCTTTTCTTGTTATTGGGAGAAAAATGTCCAATATTTACAAGTTAAAGGAGAAAAGATTTATTTCAACTCAGTCTATATATGTTTCAGTCCGTAATTGGCAGGCTTCAAGGAAAGGCAGCATGGTAGAGAGGTATGGCAAAGCAGAAACAGTCCATGGTGAGTAAGCAAGAGACAGTAAAGCAGAGCCTCAAACATATTGCTTGGTGCCACACACACACACCCAGGATGGGACTTCCCATTAGTTATATCCAGATCTATGCTAAACCAATTACTACATTAATTTACTTCTCACATATTCTTATTTTTTTTGAGACAGGGTCTCGCTTTGTAGTTCAGGCTGGCCCTGAGCTCACTCTGTAGCCCAGGCAAGATTTAAACTCAGCAATCCTCCTGCCTCTGCCTTCCAAATGCTGAGATTACAGATGTGAGCCACCACACCCAGTTTTACATATTCTTAATCCATACTTGCACACCTTATATCCAGCCATGATTGAAAGGCCCCTCCAACAAGGGCAAGAGCTTTGAGAGGACATCTAGATATAAATTGTACAAAGTCATACAAGATTTCTCATTAGCCTCTTTTCAAAGTCTATATTCCCTGACTTCCAAATTTTTTCTTATGCAGATATCTTTCCATTTATTCCACCTCTTTCATAGTGCAATTTATCAGATTTTCATTCTTACATCAAGATCCAATGCTATCATCCTTCCTCCTCCATTGTTTCCCTAACATTTCCACATCAAACTGATGTGTTTTTTTTCCAGTTTAGTCACTCTCTGTGTATTAAACAATGTAAAGAGAGTTACATCTCACCTCACTCTTCATTGCCATGAACAGAGAATATTGGATTTCTTTTGCCACCATATATTATTTTTCTATGTCCTACAAGTTGATGTTCAAGAACAGAGTATTCCAGAATATTAGCTACTTAGTATCACAAATAAATAAGTAATATACCTTCTGCTTCCATTAATTCTTTCCTGCTAGTATTTCCCAGGAGTTTTTAGCTATGAAATGCTCTTTCAAAAGTAAAACCAAGGAAAATAAGAAAAGAATTGCACACTGGGTGCCTAATAGAAAATCACTTTATTATATAGATAGACATTATTTTACATAAATGCATATATGTTGCTACATTTTATTATACTGTGCATTGTTACCTAAAAAGAACTCAAGTTACTTTTTTTAAGAGTCCAGAATATTAAGGGTTTTACATTTTTTAAAATTTTTATCTTTACTGCTACATTGTATAGACACATCATGATCCCACTAAATATATGAGATTTGTATGAGTATATGACACAACTTAATTCTCATTTTTACCCATTCTCCTACCAACCCCACAAACCTCCACCCCCTAAATACATTAGCTTTGTTTCCCTTTTTTTAATTACCATCACATTTTTTCTTTACCCCTTATTAATCACTCCTCTATCATATTTCCCTTTGCATATTTTCTATTTCACGATATCCATCATACATTCTAGAACAACAAAAGAAGTTTCTGTATGAAGTTCAGGCATGCTCATATTCTCTAGTCCCTAAAAAAAATTCACCTATGAGACTGACTAAAGTAGCTGTATTGCACTGAATGTTCCACATCAAAAAGATATTTTCTTATTAAGAGTTTGTAGCTTGATGAAAATGAATTTTTCCTCTTTCCCTGTGTACACACTTTAGTAAGTAAAGAAAGAAAAAAATGAAGACACTGGTTAGAAAAACATAGGCAAACAGGAAGAGAGAAGAGAAAGGAGAATGGAAAAATGAAATAAAAAAGGAATAAGGGGGATTCTGATTGTGACAAATGGTGAAAAAATTAGTGAAAATGTTAATGGTTACATTGTTTCTGTACTTCTCTAATTTTTTTTCTAAATCCAAAGGAATCATAAATCCATCAAGCCAATTTCACTTCTGGCAATGGAGAACCGTGAAAAAATTCTTATGCCAATAACAACCAAAACACTTGTTTAAAGTATTTGAAAGCACTAGAGCATTACCAAAGTGGTAGGGGTGTTCAATCTAGAATAACAAAAGTAAAACAAAATGACCCTGGAATTTGTAATAATTATGGAACCAAAATGGATGGTCAAAAATTAGGGCAGCAAATTAACTTTCAGTTATCTCAGGACTGGAGAAATTAAAATAAATTTTGGTGAAAATGTGGGAAGACAGGAACCATCATATACAACAAATGAAGGCACAGATTGTAAAACTCCTTGAAGACCCTGGCCTTCTACACAGATTAAATCATATATGTAACCCAGGAGTCTAGTAATTTAACATTTTGGCATATATTTTTAAGATGTGTACAAAAATACTACAACAAGTGTACTGATGAATCTTCATAATAGTTGAATATAGAGCAAAATAAGGGATCATTAACAAGTAAATGTATAAATAAAGTATATTCATGTGATATTCATGTCTTAGATAAGACAGAAAAGAATTCACAACTTTATGCAAAAATATTGATGAATCCCACAATCATAATTTTGTATCAGATAAACCATAACTTCAAACATGCAATCAGTAAGATATTAATATAAAAGTTTATGTTCGTATATGTATATTAATTTCTGGTATATAAAATACATGAAATTTCTTGTGTATGAAGATGAAAAGTAGGTAAATATAGCTTATGTTGTTTTAAACATTTTTCAATGTAGATGACCCACAACTGTTAATAGCATGGATACAGAAAAAAAGATGCAGTATAGTTCATATCTTTTGGAATTTCTCATAATTTAAAGATATGAAGAGTAGTGCAAGGGCTATAATCTCTCCATTAACTTAAATTGTTTGGTTAGATAAACCTGAAAGAAAGACCAGGGAATGAAATGTTCTTGGGAGGACTTATAAAGAATTTGCTCCTGGTTTATTTAAATAGTAATAACTATGTAAAAGACTGTGTAATGGAAAGTATAAGCAAAATATCAGTTTCCATAAAAAAGAAATGTCCTTATAATTTAATTAACTAGCAAAATAGGAGGTGGGTGAATAAGAAGCTACAAAGAGTATCTGGAAGAAGTTAAGCTGATTTCAAACTAGAGAGCTATTTAAATATCATATTGATGGTTTTAAATTGGAAATTATGCAAATAAAATGACAAATTAGCTGACCATGGGACCAATACAGAAACTAATAGTTTAACTTGAATATAGAGGCTACTAATTTTATAGGCATAACATAATTGGATATTAAACAGAAAACTGATTTGATAGAGAAATTGATAAAGAGGAGGAAGATTGATAGACTGGACATGAGGCATTGAAAGCTGCAGTTCACAAATGATGATCTGGCATTGCAAACAAAACTACTTTTGAGCTTGGAAACAGCAAAAAGAAATAAGTTTCTAATTAAACCAGAGAAACAAGGTAAAAATATACCTAAGATTAATCCATCAAGGACTATTAATTGAGTGGCAGGTATATATATTTAGCAAATGCCAGGCGTGGTCTGTGATACAAATACGTCCTCATCAATTCTGTTCAAGAATTACTGATGCCTGTGATGTGAAAGCTAGAACTACTTCAAAGAGCTTAAATCGAAGCCAGAAAGGAGAGGTATAAATAATGCAGAAACAGGAGCATTTTAAGGCAGTAAGAGTGAGGTTCAACTGAGAAATAGAAATAAACGGTGCTAGGGGAATTCAAAGACATTAGTATGATGACTCGCATGGTCAGCAATATGTTTAAAGAGAAGATATGGCTTTACCTAAGATAATTAGGATTTGCATAGTGCAAGACATCCAAGGAGCAGAAAGAGAAACAGCAGCCAGTCGGCAAAGACCATCCACAAAGAAAAGTGCCTCAAGTGGAGGAAAGTGCAACTAAGGTGATTATGAGAAAGAAAAAACCAGCCCAGAACCTTCTTTCTCCTTAGTCTTTAAACTTCTGTTGGGAACATGTTTTGGGAGAAATAATTGGACGGTCAAAATTGATCAGGCTTTCCTGGTGCAGATGGACTCTGGACTCAACTCGCCTTCACCTTTGCTAACAACAAAGACTGGTCGTCCCACATGCTGTGATGCTTCAAGGCTGAACTACTCCAGCGCGGGTTTCTGCCCTGCCTAGGGGGATCTTCATCTGCATAATGTCTCTAGGACTATTGGAGGTGTTTGCCCTGCTCACAAGGCAGTTACATTCTGTTACTCAAGAAGTGCTGAATAAAAGGTGTGGTGAGCTGGGGCCTGGGGTCTTTTGCCACCCAGAGTAGCATGGATCAGGCTCAAACTTATCCTCAGTGAACCTCGTTTCTGCCTACTTATTATTTCGCCATGTGCCGCCAACTCACAGGAGACTAGAACCTAATGAAAGGTTCTAGTTATGTTCCCTTCCCCTGGTTCCCACAAACTTCCATAGCACTAAATCTCAGGGCCACTCTTCCTGACCCTCCAGTTTTTACTAATGGAGATGCTTTCTAAGTGCTCAGTGAACTCACGGAGCTCATTTCCTCAGGAAACCTGACAATTTCCAAATGTGAATATATAGTTGCTTAAATTTCAAAGGCAGTATATTTTGGTTGTAAAGAGTTGCATCCCTGGAGGTGAACAAGTGTGCATCAAAGTCTTCAGTCTACTCTTTGCTAGATAAATTATCTTGTGCATATGGCTTAATGTTTCCAAGCATCAGTAATTTCCATCAACTGTAAAAATGATGATAATAATGACATTGACACTTCATTTCACACATTGTTTGAGAGTGAAATGAAATCACTTGTGTTAAGTTTTCTGTGACTACAAAGGATTGAATAAATATTGTGAGCATATTTCACACATAGTTTTCCCCTAGCAAGACTAGAAGCCTTTTCTAGTTTGTATTATTTCCAAAAAATAGCAAAATCAAACAAAAAGAATGTAACTATTCAGCCATAGAGGAATTGTTCTATTAATTATTAACAATTTAATG
The DNA here is from genome assembly GCA_004025085.1 of Thryonomys swinderianus. Classification (NCBI taxonomy): domain Eukaryota; kingdom Metazoa; phylum Chordata; class Mammalia; order Rodentia; family Thryonomyidae; genus Thryonomys; species Thryonomys swinderianus. Next base: position 2,610 of record PVIC010002684.1, on the reverse strand, counting down.
TAGTAATATAATTATACATTATCAAAATTAAATGATAATTTATTATTGTATAATCATGTGGCCATTAAAAGGTAAAAATCCATAGGCTATATAACCACACAGGCAAGAGCTCTACTATGGAAGCCAAGGCAAAATACCATTTATCCTGTGATATGATTAATGTCCTAGTCTGAAAAGTAAAAATGTTTGTTCTGATCCCATACAAAGAAGCACTTTCTGGGTAATATTTTTTTTGCTTTTGGCACTGATTTTTACTTCCTGAATTATTCATTAATTAATCAATCATCTGTCTAATTCATTAACACGATTTCATGACTTCTAAACAAGTACAGTTAGTAATATTTCATAAGAATATGAATAGTCTGTAAGACAGAGGTTGCAAAGGAATTAGAAACTCAAACTTTGCTGTTTCTTCACTCTAACCTGGTCAATTTCTGCATCACCTGCGCTCTTCACAGGCAGCCAGGTAGCACCAGCCCCTCTTTAATTCACACCTCCAGGTGGAGATGAGCACCATCCTGGCCAGGTAAATGGTGGCAACAAGTGAGGGAGGCTCCACTACATGCCAGAGAGGAACGAGAGCAGTTGCGCTGGGGCAGGGCTGGTAGAGGAAGCAGATGTGGGAAGGGAAAAAGAAAGGTAAAACCACCGGCTCATAATCCAGCAAGAAAAATTTTATGAAAAGAAAACTGGACTGCCCCTGGAACAAAGGGTGCCTTACACTCCATGTCTGGTATAAATGCCATTTTGGAAAAGAATCAGGTGCCCTGGAGCAAGAAACAAACAAACAAACCAATACATTAATTTAAGCAAATATATGGCTTGATTAAATGGTATGATTACCAGCTCTGTGACGGACTCCTTTTAATTAATGAGAATTTTTGTTGATATCTGTTCACATAGCAGACCACATGTTCACTTAAGATTCCCACAATAGCTCTTGGCAAAGAACTTTTTATTTGTCCTTCCACTTTAGGCAACATGTTAAAGAAAGTTGCTTTCTGTAGAACTTCTAGGTGTGTATGAAGAAAAATTTAAACAAATCATTCAAATATAAGTTTATTAAAGAAATTATAAATGTCAATCTATAATAGAAATGATTTGGGGACATGATGAAAGATGGGGTTTGATGCCAATTTTGCTCAACATACCTGCATTTTATATGAATATCAAATGCAAATGAAAATGCCTACATTTATGTAAAAACAAATTAAAGACTATTCTTTAATCCATCAACCAGTGTTGAGGGCAGCTATCATATAGGCAGAATAGTATAATAATTGTTAATTCTAATCAGGTTCTTGAATTAGCATTCACTTTCACTTTAACTCACTAGTTTCATTGTATAATACAGCTTTTGCATATGTCGAGTTGTTTCTTTTGTAAATATGTTTAGCAAGGTTTGTCTTGCACATTATTGGTGAAAGTTTTTCTGATGTTATGCAGTTTTCTTGGTAACAGTCTTTAATTGGGAGAAATCCTTTGTTTCTTTCACTATTTAGTGGTCATTATAGGTGATACATTGAAAAAATATTGCTCTAATTAAAGCAGTTTTGGACATGTGGGATTAAAGTTTGTTTTTATATTTTCTCCATTTTAACTTTTAATAGAACCTGTTTGCAGTATATTATTATAGCCATTGTGGGTATAAGAAACATGTGCATAATATGTCTCAATTCCTTTCTTTCTTAGTTAAATCCTTCATTGGTACATTTTATATATGCATCATGAGTATATTCAACATTGAGAATTTGTACCAGCATATGACATGATTTAGTTCTCATTTTTCCCATTCCTCTACCTATCCTACAACCCCACCCACTATATCCATATTCTTTGTTTCCTTTTTCAATATCACACTTTATCTTTCCCCTCATTATTTACCTCTTCCATTTTTCCTTTGAATATTTCTATTTTCCCATATCTACCATACATTCTAGAACTCATTTACATCTTCAGTTTCTCATACCAGAAAAGATATGGTATTTAAACCTTTATAACCTATTTATTTCACTTATGAGTATATCTTCAAGGTATGTCCATTTGAGTATGACTCAAATATATCATACTTTATGGAAGAGTAATACTCCATTTTATTAAAACACACACACACACACATCTGCTTTATCCGGTCAGCAGTTGATGGGCATTTGGGTTGTTTTCAAGATTTGGGTATCACAAACTGAGCTGCTATAAACATGGGTGCACATATGTTGCCATGATATGAATCTTTTAATTCTTTCATGTATATCCATAGAAGGGGAGTAGCAAGGTCCAATGGGACCTCTAATCATAGTTTTGTGAGGAATCTTCACACTGGTATCCACAGTAACTGCACCAGTCTAGATTCCCACCAACAGTGGAGAAGGGTTCCTTCCTCTCCACAACCTTGTAAGCATTTGCTGCTGGTTAATTTCTTTTTTAAAAATTGAATTATTTATTGGTACAATTTATATACATCTCAAAATCACATATAACATTGGGAAATGTGTACCAGTATATGCCATAAGTTAATTCTCATTTTTTACCCATATCCTTACCCACCCCCCCTCCTCCCCCCTTTATACATGCTCTTTTATTTTCTTTCTGTATCATATTTATTCCTTCCCC
>PVIC010002683.1:20360-75291 GCA_004025085.1 Thryonomys swinderianus | reverse complement strand
GATTGAACTCAGGCCCCTGTGCTTTCAATATAGGTGTGGTACCACTGGAGCCAATCTAATCCCCCTTTTTTCCCTCAAAGAAAATTTATTTTTTATTTTTTTTTATTTTTAAAGAAAATTTCTAATAAAACAAATTAACCAAGACTTTCAAGAAGTATACTGACACTGCTATGACCTCAGAGAAGCTCATCTGTCCCTCACTCTTGTAACAACCTGTGTCATAGACCACACTGGTCAGTGCTAGTGTGCACATATCTCATGATCTCACACTACTTCTTGCACTGAGGCACATACCTCAACTGTACACTCACCATCTGGGCGCTGCAAAGTTATGCCAGGCTAATGCCACTGGCATAGTACAGTAGCTACTGCTTCATGTGGCCTGCTTTCTCTGTATGTTGCCTGAATGATGGCACTGGCCCCCAGCCTAGACATGACTGTGGAAGTGGTGGGCTGCCAGGGGCCATTTCCAAAAGAGGTAATTCTTTATGAAAACAAATTTGAATCATACCTTCACAAACACTTATGGAGTGGAGGAGTGGAAGGGAGGGAAGGGGAAAGAGAAAAAACAAGAACTAAGATTATCATGTACAAGTATAAATCCTCAATGATGAATGTGATCATTACATATACCTAAAATGTATCAATAAACTTAAGTTAAAACAACAACAACTAGCTGGGCGTAGTGGCTCACGCCTGTAATCCCAGCATTTGGGAGGCAGAAGCAGGAGGATTGCTGAGTTCGAGGCTTGCCTGGCCTAAATAGTGAGCTGAGGGCCAGCCTGAACTACAAAGCGAGACCCTGTCTCAAAAAACAACAACAACAACAACTAAAACCTTTGCTTCTAATTTGTACTACATTTTGTTTGGAAAATACATTAAAACGAAAGGATAGATTGCTATCTATTGTGGTATTAAATGCTTTTGGGCTCTCTAAATTTTTTCTTCAGAAAATCATTTATCTATTAGAGGAAAAGAACACTAAAGAAATTCAGAAAGGGAAGAAAAACTTTTCTCTCTCTTTCTCTCTCCCTCTCTGTACCAAGGCGTGAAAATGAACCCAAGGGGCTCTACTGGTGAGCTACAACTCCAGCCCTTTTTGCTTTTTTAGGGCTCACTAAACTATCTAAACTGGCCTTGAACTTGTGGTCTTTCTCCCTCAGCCTCCTAAATATCTTAGGATACAGCCAAGCAAAAAACTATTGTCTTTACTGTATCTACATACACATTCCAAATTTTAGTCAAAAACAGCACAATGTTGGGCCAGAGATTTACCTCAGTGGTTCCAGTGCCTGCCTCACAAGCGCAAGGCCCTGAGTTCGATCCCGGTAACCACATACAATGCTGGGCATGGTGACTCACGTCCACCAGCCATCAATACCACATACCACAGTGTCAGGCGTGGTCAGCACTTGGGAGGCAGAGGCAGGAGGATTGCTGAGTTTGAGGCTTGCCTGGGCTACATAGTGAGCTCAGGGCCAGCCTGAACTACAAAGTGAGACCCTGTTTCAAAAAAAAAAAAAAAAAACAAAAACAAAAACACAGCACAATGTTACATCTGTAACACACCTCAGGGAACTCTGAGGTAAGAAAAATAGGTATGGGACTGGGATTTAGCTCAGTGGTTTAAGCATCTACCTGCCAAGCACAGTAAGGTCAAGAGTTCCATCCCTAGTATCAAATATAACAATGCCAGGTGTGGTGGCTCATGCCTATAATCCCTGCACACAGGAGGCAGAGGCAGGAAGACTGCCAGAGCTCAAGGCCAGTCTGGGCTACATAGTGAGCTCAGGGCCAGCCTGAACTACAAAGCAAAACCCTGTCTCCCAAAAAAAAAAAAAAAGAAAAGTAGGTATTAAAGAGAACTGGAGAACCAAAACCTTCATTTCAAGTATTTCTGAAGAAAATTCTACAGCATATGGAAGAGGAACAATATTATGAGAATAGTTTTCTTGAGCTGAAAAAAAAAATCTTCATATGAAAAGGCTTTATCATGTTAAAGGCAAAATAAAAAAGTGCGACTGCCTAGATATAAATTAGTGAAAGGGAGATTTCTAAAACCAAAATTGCCCCAAAATTTCAGGAAGCAAAATAAGATTCCCACAAAGTTAGGTTTCTTACTAGTGTCAGAGTGTATTAGAATATAGTGGGACAGCATATATGATGTATTAATGGGCAAAGTCTGTGAAACCATAATTCTGTCATGGTAGAGCCACAGAAGTTAACTGTCACTTATGAAATAGCTCTGAAGAATTCTATTTTCTCTGAAAAAATTTATTCAGAGATGGCCTATGTATGACTGAAAAATTAACAGTAATAAAACCTTCTGAAGAGAAATGTATGTTATAAAGTCTTACTGATAAGTATGGAAATTAACTAAATGTAGTTAGTGTGAATAATTAATATTAACATGGTTGAAAAGCATTGTACAAATTAAAAATAACTGAAATGTTTACTCATTTTGTAAAAAGAGTTCAGAGCCAAAGATTTAGCTCAGTGATTCCACCTGCTTGGCAAACTCAAGGTCTCGAGTTTGACCCCTGGTACCTCATACCACAATGCTGGCCATGGTTGCTCACGCCCATCAGCAGTCAGTACCACACACCACAATGCTGGGGTTGGTGGTTCACGCCTGTAATCCTTGCACTTGGGATGCCGAGGCAGGAAGACTGCTGTGAATTCAAGGCTTGCCTGGGCTACATATGAGTTCTGGGATAGCCTGAACTACAAAGTGAGACACTCTCTCAAAAACTAAAAAACTAAAAAACTAAAAAAAGTGAGGTTTTAGTGGAAAGAAGAAAAAACCAAGTATATAACAAATTATTATTTTCCTTAGTTTTTAGCCCACCAAGCCTTTTTACAGAAAGATAAAGACTGAAAAAAAAGAGACTTGGTATAATCATGGGTTTACGTTTTTCTGATAACATAGGAAGGAAGAATAGGATTTGATATGTCATAAGAAACTTTTAATAGTTTGCCATAAGGAGCTAAAGGAGGTGCAATTCTTAGAGACTACTTACGCTTTACAAATAATGGAGTGCTGAACCTCAAATTCCAAATTTGTAATAACAGGGCAAGTGTATACTCTGGTAGCTGAAATATCTGGTGAATTTTCTTCTCCAGGAATAGGTTCAGTCTTCCAAGTTTTATTTAATTTTTCCATATCCTCTTTTAGTTGGTCTAAACACTGACTTAAAAATTCATGAGCGTCCTAGAAAGACAGTATCTATCATCAGATCAAAATTTATCATATTACTATTATTACAAATTTATGCAAATTTACAATTTCATTTATATAATTAATGTATTTGGAAGTGAGAGAGATAAGTAAGCAAGGCATGATGGCACACACCTATAATCCCAGCACTCAAGAGAATGAGGCAGGAGGATTGCTACAAATTCAAAGCCAACCTGGATTACTTAGTAAGTTCAAAGACAACCTGAACTACATAGTGAGATCGTCTCAAAAGCAAAAAAACCCCTCCAATTCCCCTCAAACAAATGACAAGGGGCAGGGGTGTATATGACAAGATCAGTGGTACAGCACTCGCATAGCTTAGGCAAGGCACAGGGTTCAATCCCTAGCATCACAAGAATAGTAAACAAGACTGCAAAAAACTAAGTAAAAACAAGTGACCGATTTCATATTCTAAGATACTTAAGTGTATTAGCCTGAGTGAATTAATGACTCTTCACTTTACTATAAAAAAAAGAGTTACCTTAGGCAAATACCGGATCTTCTTGCTGATATGAGCACCAGTAGATGCAAATGAGCTCTAGTAGTATGACAATCTTTTTAGAATGGGAAATTTCCAAAGGAAATTTGGTGGGGGATGTAATGAGGGGAAGGAATAAATATGATTCTGAAAGGAAATAAAAGAGCATGTATATAGGGGGTGGGGAGGTGTGGGTGGGGATATGGGTAAAAATGAGAATTGACTGTGCCATATATTGGTACAAATTCCCCAATGTTATGCGTGAGTGTGAGATGTATGCAAATTGTACCAGTAAAGAATGCAATTAAAAAAAAAGAGTTACCTTTCACTGGCAAATGACACCTGTATATTAAAATACGATAAAACACATAGAAGAGTCATACTGAACTCTGCCGTAACTCCTCAGGGTTTTGAAAACATGATGACCACACTATACAGGTCATATTTTAAACAAAAATCAGGTTACATATTAAAGTTATTTTAATTTTTCTTGCCTATAAATAAATATGTAGTAACAATTGGTACTTACATTCTGCATATAACCAGAAAATCTCTCTGCTGTAGCTGAAATGGCATTTTTGACCTTCTTGAGTAAATCTTTTTTGGTCTCTGAATTACAGGTATCTTTTTTAACAAGTAAATGTGCAAAACGCCTGGCAAAACAAAAGGAACTAGATCAATACAATAGACAAAACACTGAATAGCTTTTTTTTTTTTTTTTTTTTTGAGACAGGGTCTTGCTTTGTAGCTCAGGCTGGCTCTGAGCTCACTACGTAGCCCAGGAAAGCCTAGAACTCAGCAATCCTCCTGTCTCTGCCTCCCGAGTGCTGGAATTACAGGCATGAACCACCATGCCCGGCACTTGAATAGCATATTTTGAAGACTACTAATAATAGCACAATTTTAAGTGTTTAAAGTCCTATTATTCTATCACCAGTGAACTAAATGGTTACTCAATAAGAATATAACAATTACCTGATAAGTGCATTAAGTGGAATTTTCTTCCATGGGATACCTTGTTTAAGTAAGTCATTTGCAAATGACTGGAGTGAAAACAGAGACTGTAAAATAGCATTCATATAGCATGTATTTCCCAAATTGGAGAATCTGAAAAGGAAAGTAACAGTATATGAAGTTGGTATAGCCGAGGGAGTTCTCAAGTACATTCAGGACAGCAGTATAAAGTTTTCTATTTTGGTTTGCATCAGAATCACCTGGAGGGCTTATTAAACCACACATTATTATTATTATTTTTTGCTTTTGAGACAGGGTCTCGCTTTGTAGTTCAAGCTGGCCGAGCTCACTATGGTGCCCAGGCAAGCCTCCGCAAACTCAGCAATCTTCCTGTCTCTGCCTCCCAAGTGCTGGGACTACAGGCGTGGTGAGCCACCACGTCCGGCATTGTGGTATGCGGTGTTGATTGTTGGTGGGCATGTCTCCACACTCAGCATTATATGTGGTAACTGGGGATGGAACTCAGGACCTTGCGCTTGCGAGGCAGGCGCCAGAACCACTGAGCTAACCCTCTGGCCCTAAACCACACATTATTGAACCACTCAGAATGTCTGATTTGGGTCTGAAAAGAGAGAGTGCATAAATGCCCATTCTAGCTAGCTATTAGATGATGGTGATGCTACTAATTTGGAAGCAGTTGAGAACCACTGCATTGTAACATTATAATTAACTTAGCTTCATCTAATGGAAAATTAGGTATTACCTTTATTAGGCAGAACTTTATTATATGTGTAGCAAATATTTCTTTAAATTTGCCGGTGTTTTGGGTCTTTTTTTTTTTTAAGACAGGGTCTTGCTTTGTAGTTTAGGCTGGTCCTGAGCTCACTATGTACCCCAGGCAAACCTTGAACTCAGCAACCCTCCTGCTTCTGCCTCCCCATTGCTGGGATTACAGGCGTGAGCCACCACACCCGGCTTTATGGTATGTAGTACTGACTGCTGGTGGGCATGGGTCACCATGCCTGACATTGTTGTATGTGGTTACAGGGGATTGAACCAGGGACCCTGTGCTTGCTAGGCAGGCGCTGTAACCACGAAGCTAAATCCCCAGCCTTAAATTATCTACTTTAAATGATATCCTTTGACCCCACACCTATTACTTATGAAACAATTTTTTTTTTTTTTTTTTTTTTTTAGACAGGGTCTCGCTTTGTAGTTCAGGCTGGCCTTGAGCTCACTATATAGCCCAGGCAAGCCTGAAACTCAGCAATCCTCCTGCCTCTGCCTCCCGAGTGCTGGCAGGCGCTGGAACCACTGAGCTAAATCTCTGGCCCATGAAACAATTATCTTAATCTATTTCTACCCTCTACTACCTTCTCATTTAGTTGTACTCTTTCTGCCATACTAGAAAATACAGTATTTATATACAGTTGTGTTCCCACTCATTTGTCTCATGTCTATAAGAGAACAAAGGAAATATTCATCATCTTTTGTCATTATTAACCGCTGGGACAGATGATGCTCATCTTCTGTAAAATTCCCAGCAAGTTCCTGGGGTCGGTCCCTAGTATTCAAAACAGTAACAGCAACAACTCACTGAGCTGATAGGTCTAGGGAGGGCAATTTTTAAGCATAATAAAAATTTCAAAATGTCTTCCTTAGTATTATTATTATTATTTTTTGAGACAGTCTTGCTTTGTAGTTCAGGCTGGCCCTCAGCTCACTATGTAGCCCAGGCAAGCCTCGAACCCAGCAATCCTCCTGTCTCTGCCTCCCGAGTGCTGGGATTACAGGCGTGAGCCACCACGCCCAGCACTGTGGTATGCGGTATTGATTGCTGGTGGGTGTGAGTCTCCATGCCCAGCATTGTATGTGGTTACCGGGGATCAAACTCAGGACCTTGTGCTTGTGAGGCAGGTGCTGGAACCACTGAGCTAACCCTCCGGCCCAATGTCAGTATTAATAATTTTACTCCTAAATTATAGAACTGTTCCATCAAGTAAAGTATTAGAAACATACATATATGTGAATAATAAGCCTAGATTATTAAGTAGGAAAGAAACTTAAATGCATGCTTGAAAATTCTGTATTAATATATATAAGGAATCCCCCTGCTAGGAATATACCCAAAAGAATTTTAAAAATCACATTGGAAAGACAGAGGTACACCCTTGTTCATAGCAGCTCAGTTTGTGATAGCTCTGTCTTGGAAACAACTCAAATGCCCATCAACTGGAGAGTAGATAAAGATGTGGTTTTTTTCTAAAACGGAGTACTACTCTGCCACAAAGAATGACAAGATTGATTCATTTACGTGCAAATGGATATACCTGGAAGACATGCTAATGAGTGAAATCAATAGATCACAGATAGGCAAATATCGGATCTTCTCATTGATATGAGCACCTATAGATGCAAATGAGCCCTAGAAAGTATGATGGTCTTTGTAGAATGAAAAATTTCCAAGGGAAATTTGGTGTGGGGATGTAATGAGGGGAAGGAATAAATATGATTCTGAAAGAAAATAAAAGAGCATGTATATAGGGGGTGGGGATATGGTAAAAATGAGAACTGACTTGTCATATATTGGTACAAATTACCCAATGTTATGTATGATTGTGAGATGTATGTAACTTGTATCAATAAAGAATTCAATAAAGGGCCAGAGGGTTAGCTCAGTGGTTCCGGCGCCTGCCTCCCAAGCGCAAGGTCCTGAGTTCGATCCCGATAACCACATACAATGCTGGGCGTGGTGACTTGGGAGGCAGAGGCAGGAGGATTACTGAGTTCGACGCTTGCCTGGACTACATAGTGAGCTCAGAGCCAGCTGAACTACAAAGTGAGACCTTGTCTCCAAAAAAAAAAAAAAAAATTCAATAAAAAAATATATAAGAATTTCCACAGATTAATGTGCAGTGAAAAAGTGACAGAAAGGCAATATATTAAGAGTGGTTAAGAATGAAACTAGATGAGTTCGATCCCCGGTACTACCAATGAAACTAGAGGGCTGGAAAAGTAGCTCAGCAGTGCAGCATTTGGCTGATGAATGAGAATCCATGTCTGACTCCCAGGACCAAAACAAAAATACAATCTAACTACAGTCTGAATTTCTCAATGCCATCACACTGATTATAACACCTTTCCTGTTGTTTTGGTTATGTAGTGTGGGCTGACCTCGAATGCACAGTGATCCTCCTGACTCAGCTTCCTGAGTGCAGAGCTGAGAGGGACATACTACATGCCTGACTTGACTGTATCACTTTGAAAAAGCTAATTAACTTCACTAAATCTTACTTACCATAAAAGCAGATTTTAAATATATATGTATTGATAGAACTGTTGCAAGAGTTAAAATCTATAAAAATATTTAACATACAGTATCTTTTATATATTGTTTATCACAGCTACTATTGTATTATCAAACCAAGATCTCATTTTTGTTTAATAAGAATACAATCATAGGGCTAAAGATTTAGCTCAGTGGTTCCAGCACTTACCTAGCAAGTCCAAGGTCCCTGGTTTGATCCCTGGTAACCACATACATCAATGCTGGGCATGGTGACTCACGCCCACCAGCAATCAGTATCACCTATCACAATGCCAAGTGTGATGGTTCACACCTGTAATCCCAGCACTCGGAAGGCAGAGACAGGAGGATTGCTGAGTTTGAAGCTTGCCTGGGCTACATAGTGAGCTCAGGGCCAGCCTGAACTACAGAGACCCTATCTCAAAAAAAATATATAATCATAAAAAGCATTCAGGAAAATAGATAACAGATTTAATTTTGGAAGTACCTCAGGAATACAACTTCATCTATGGGTTGAAGAACATTTTCTCCTTTAAAATGAATATCATACATATCCCCCCAAGTATTTAAAGATTGAAAATGTTTGGAGATCAGATAATGAACTTAACTATTTATGGATTTGATAACTCTTTAACAGGTTACCTAATTTTCGAAGGGGGCAGTTGAGACAGAGGTCTTGCTATGTAGTTCAGGCTGGTCTTGAACTTGTGGCTATCCTCCTACCTCAGCTTCCCAATTGCTGGGATGACAGGTGTGTACTACAGGTACAGCTTTTTTTGAGACAGGATATTGCTATGTTGTTCAGGCTGGCCTTAAATTTACTAGGATTATTTGTTCTCAGATAGGATTATTTGTTCTCAGATTTGTGGTGCTCCTCCTGCCTCATCCTCTCTAGTGCAGGGATTACAACATCCAGCAAGTCATCTGGTTTCTAAATTGTAGCAGACATTCCTCCCCACACCTACTTCTTGCCTTCCCTAATTCAGCTATAAGGTTTTATATCAGGAGTCAGACCAAAGCCGTATGTGACTCAAATGGGCATGTCAGCTAGCAGAGTTGGGCTAGTACTGCTCCTCTGCTAATGGTTGTTACCAAGGTCCAAGTCCTGGTCTGTGAAGTGGTGGGGCCTACTGAGTTATGTGCAGCTGAGGTCAATGTGACACCAATTAAAATATTTTCCCCCGAATTATCACTTTTTACTGACCTTGTGGATTGCTTGGTACTTGCACCTTGTCCCAGTACTGGTCTGTTCTATCCAAGCAAGATACGCAATGCCCACCATCATGCCAGAAGTTTTGCAGTATTTTACTAGATGACTTCAGAGCTCTCTATTCCTTCTGATGACTGTATTCAAAAAAAGCTGAATATATTTGGGTTTCTGTCTGTTGCCTAGAGCAGCAATGATCAGAACCCAAGACTCAGTTTTTCCACTCTTAAGTCTGTCTCTTCTTTAATTCATCTTGTGCTATAGTGGCTCACAGGAGGCTAGGACCTACTGCAGACCTACTCTAGTGATGTCCCCTTTCCTGTTTCCTACGTTAGGTATTTTAGAACTATCATTAATCTGACTTTCTTCTCACTTCTTCCTTTTCTTTTTCTTTTCAACAAAGCATAAGTCAGTTGAATTACTATATAAAAAAGAACAGAAAAGAATCAACCTGGGCTGGAGGGTTAGCTCAGTGGTTCCAGCGCCTGCCTCGCAAGCGCAAGGACCTGAGTTCGATCCCCGGTAACCACATATAATGCTGGGCATGGAGACACGCCCACCAACAATCAACACCCCATACCACAATGCCGGACGTGGTGGCTCACACCTGTAATCCCAGCACTCTGGAGGTAGAGACAGGAGGATTGCTGAGTTCGCGGTAGCTTGCCTGGGCACCATAGTGAGCTCAGGGCCAGCCTGAACTACAAAGTGAGACCCTGTCTCCAAAAAGCAAAAAAAAAAGAATCAACCTACCCTTGTAGTTGCTGCTGTTGGTGAGATGAAAGTGGCACTCTTGGTTTGTTCCAGCCAGTGTAATCTTGGTTACACCTCAGTTTTTTAACAGAAAGAGGAATTGGCTGAGGAAGAAATCCTAAACTTCTTTTGGCAGAAGAAGTTTGACTTGCACCATTAGTCCTATAAAAAAGAGTGAAGAAGAAACACGGTAAGTTTTGAATGCTCCTTTTCCTCCCTAAGTAGATCATAGAAGTCAAAAATATTTGTGGCCAGGCGTGGTGGCTCATGCCTGTAATCCCAGCACTCGGGAGGCAGAGACAGGACGATTGCTGAGTTTGAGGCTTGCCTGGGCTACATAGTGAGCTCAGGGCCAGTATGAACTACAAAGCGAGACCCTGTCTCAAAAAAAAAAATATGTATATACATATGTGTGTGTACACACACACACACACATATTTGTGATGCCGGGTGTGGTGGCTCACGCCTGTAATCCCAGCACTTGACACATGTAGGAGGATTGCTGAGTTCAAGGCTTGCCTGGGCTACACAGTGAGCTCATGGCCAGCTGGAACTACAAAGTGAGACCTTGTCTCAAAAACAAAACAAAACAAAAATATTTGTGATAAGTGTCATTGGAGAAAAACTTGCAAATGTAAATTAAGTGTGTTGACAGAGCACTGAAGAAGTTTTAAGACTAAACAGCACGTATTTAATCTATAATCAAAATAATATAGGTTGACAGTTTGAGAAAAAAGTGGTTTTGCTTGTTTTCACTTTATGAATGTCACAATTAGTTAATCTAGTCTTGGACAGATTCAGGCAATCAACTTCTTCCACTACTACAAATAACACAATGAATACTTTTTACCCAATCTCTTTAGGAAAGTTCTCTATTTAATGTTTAGAAATGAAACTATTGGGAGTATTTTTTATCTTCCTAGGTATTTTATTTTCCCAAAAGGCAGTATCAATTTATATTTCCACCAACAGGGAATTTCCATTCCCTCATATCTTCATTATGTATCAGAAGTTTTACTTTTTATAGGACAGTGACATTTAATCTCATTTTACTTTTACTTTCCTGACTACTAATACTTTGAACACACAAGTGGTGTCTTGGTTCATGAACTCAATTCTCTCCACAATTCTGGTCACAAACCAAGCAAAAACCAAATCAAATTTCCCCATAAGCTCAAAGTGAATCTAACTAGAATCTTACTATCAAATTTTACTTGGTTCTCAACCAACTTGGTTTATGATCAGAATCACAGAAAGAACCAAGTTCCTGAACTAAGGTACTGCTGCATTTTTCCTCATTGTTTGGCTTTCTTTAAAACTGTTTTTCTTGGGCTGGAGATTTAGCTCAGTGGTTCTGGCACCTGCCTTGCAAGCCAAGGTCCTGAGTTTGATCCCAGTAACCAAATACAGTGCTGGGCATGGTGACTCATGCCCACCAGCCATCAATACCACATACCACAGTGCCAGGCGTGGTGGCTCACGCCTGTAATCCCAGCACTCGGGAGGCAGAGACAGGAGGATTGCTGAGTTCGAGGTTTGCCAGGGCTATATAGTGAGCTCAGGGCCAGCCTGGACTATAAAGAGAGACCCTGTATCAAAGAAAAAAAAACCCTGTTTTTCTTTATTCTTCATTTTTACATAGGGTTTCTAATGATTTATAGTTTTTCATATATTCTACATGTTAATCCTTGGTCTAATACATATCCTAAGTTTACATTTCTTACATAGCCAATTTTTTTTGTGGTTTCAAATTCTTTGTCATTTTAAAGAAATCATCTAGTATCACAATGGTTACAGAAATGTTTTTCTGGACATTCTCTTAAATGGCTTACTATTATTATTACTATTAACTTTTTGTCCTGCCATTAATTCATCTGCAAGTTCATTTTGCTGTTATGTTGTAAGAAAAGATTATAATTTACTTTCCTATATGGGGAATTAGTTTCCCCAAAATTATTTATTACCTTAAGAGGCAATATGGACATAGATCAACTCCTCACAATGAGTATATTTGTTATGTATCATGAACATCTCAATAAAAATTTTTACTTGTTTTCTGGTCAGGTTATGCACTGGCTACTGTCTGTCTTTACCTAAAACAATTCTGAAATAGAATACTTATATGAAAAATTATATAAAAATCCACTGTGGAACTTAATGATTAAGTTTTGCAAAGCAAACACCTGGGGAAGAACCACTAATAACTCACAAGTGCTCTTCATCAAAATTTCTGTAACTTGGGCTGGAGGGTTAGCTCAGTGGTTCTGGCACCTGCCTCACAAGAGCAAGGTCCTGAGTTCGATCCCCGGTAACCACATATAATTCTGGGCGTGGAGACTCATGCCCACCAGCCATCAATACCGCATACCACAGTGCCGAACGTGGTGGCTCACGCCTGTAATCCCAGCACTCGGGAGGCAGAGACAGGAGGATTGCTGAGTTCGTGGTGGCTTGCCTGGGCACCATAGTGAGCTGAGGGCCAGCCTGAACTACAAAGCGAGACCCTGTCTCAAAAAGCAAAAAAAAAAAAAAAAAAAAAAATTTCTGTAACCTAAATTTTACCATGAGCTATTATTCATTTCATCCCTTACTAGAAACCCTAAAAACTGCAGTTTAAACCATATGTGATATGTTTTCATCCTTTAGCTTTCAACCTTTTCAGCATATCTATGTTACAGCAAGTATTCTACATAGCATGCAGATTTTCTTCTTTCAAACTTAGTGAATTTTTTATTTAACTGGATATTTAATGCACTAATGTAAATTGGTATATGAATTTTTATACAAATATAACATTAACTGTTGGTAATATCATTGCTGACTGCACCAACTATATCCCTAGCCCTCTCTGCTCCTCTTTTTTCATGGCTCTTTTTAGAACACTTCATTAATATTATCTCATTTTATTCCCCTATTAGTTTGGAAGTAATAAATTCTTTCAGGAAATTTTAAATGGATGTCTCAAAAATTATGTTAAGAACAAAAGCTTTATTGAAATGTAAATGACAAAGAATAACTTACACATGTTTAAGGTATATAATTTAGTAAGCCTTGACACATGTATACTATCACCATAATTAAGATAATGAACATGTCCATCGTTACTACAAATACCTGGTGTCCCTTTGTGTCCCTCCCACTCACTCTTGTCTGTGCCCTCTTCTCTGAGGTGTTAACTGCTCTCTGTTCTATCACTCTAGGTTACATTTTGTAGAATTTCATATAAATGGAATAATATGTACCTTTTTATTGGCTATACAAAATAATAAACCTTAAGCATTTAGATTTTAAAATATGCTTTTTAAATTTCTCACTGATTTTTACTTCCTACTTTTAGTTTTCTTCTTGCTGAATAAATTCTTTGTCTCTAAGCTATAGATAGCATTATCTGTTTACAATCTTTTTTTTTTTTTTTTTTTTAGACAGGGTCTCGCTTTGTAGTTCAGGCTGGCTCTGAGCACACTATGTAGTCCAGGCAAGCCTTGAACTCAGCAATCCTCCTGTCTCTGCCTCCCAAGTGCTGGGATTACAGGCGTGAGCCACCACGCCCGGCCTGTTTACAATCTTGAATTCAAATTTAGCTGGGTATAGAAGTTCTGATGCTATTATTCTGAATGTTTCTCTTTTATAAGGGTCACACTTTTCTTTATCCATCACAGTTTTAGAAAGACATCCTTATGTTTTTTTGTAAGAGCTTCAAGATTGTAACATGTATATTTGAGTCACTGATCCATTTAAATTTTTTTTTTTTTTTTTGAGACAGGGTCTCGCTTTGTAGTTCAGGCTGGTCCTGAGCTTACTATGTAGTCCCGGCAAGCCTCGAACTCAGCAATCCTCCTGTCTCTGCCTCTCGAGTGCTGGGATTACAGGTATGAGCCACCACGCCCGGCACTGTGGTATGTGGTATTGATTGCTGGTGGGTGTGAGTCTCCACACCCAACATTGTATGTGGTCACCAGGATCGAACTCAGGACCCTGCGCTTGTGAGGCAGGCACTGGAACCGCTGAGCTAACCCTCTGGCCCTAAAAGGACTATTTTTAACCCATTTAATCTTTCCTTTTCTTTCAACCTACTTTTATCTTTATATTTTAAGCAGGTTTCTTGTATGCATTAATACTTGATTGTAGTCTGTTTTCCATGTGCCTTACAGCCTTACTGAGTCTTTATTCAATATCAGTTTTCTCACTAACCTAGAAATGTTGAACATCTTTGAAATAAAAGTATTTTTCCTCAAATATTCTTTTGTACAATGTTCATTCTATTTTTCTATAAGAAATTATATTTAATAATTTTCAAACCAAATTTAGTTTTTTTCAAAAACTTAGATTTCTTGGATTCTTTGTGTTTTTGTTTTTGTTTCTGTGGATCAGGCTCTCACTCTGCATTCTAGGCTGGCCTACAGTTCTTCAAATGAGAAGAAATATGTCAAGATTTCTCTGCAATTATTTATGTGTTGTTGGGACAGGGGACTCACCAAGTAGTTCAGAATTTCCTGAACTTACTATGTAGTCCAGGCTGGCCTCAAATTCATGGTGATCTTACTGCCTCAGCCTCTCAAGTGCTGAGATTACAGTATGCACCACCATGCCTAGCTTCCCTCTCAAATTTAAATAGTGTAGTTATCATGATAGTCATAATGTGTTTTAATAGATATTAACCAAGGCTGAATACCTAACCACAATTACAAAGCAAGACCCTGTCTCAAAAAAACAAAACAAAAACAAAAGAAAAAAATCATAAAATGTGACAATATGCCATTCTATAACATACATATCATACACTACCATTACCTTTGTTACATTTTAAATAATTGGGCTGGAGGGTTAGCTCAGTGGTTTCAGCGCCTGCCTTGCAAGCGCAAGGACCTGAGTTCGATCCCCGATAACTACATATAATGCTGGGCGTGGAGACACGCCCACCAACAATCAATACCGCATACCACAATGCTGAACGTGGTGGCTCACGCCTGTAATCCCAGCACTTGGGAGGCAGAGACAGGAGGATTGCTGAGTTCGCAGCGGCTTGCCTGGGCACCATAGTAAGCTCAGGGCAGCCTGAACTACAACGCGAGACCCTGTCTCAAAAAGCAAAAAACAACAACAACAACAACAAAAAAAAAACATTTTAAATAATCACCATTGTGGATTATAATTCATGATCACACTTTCTCAATGAGTGTTTACCAGAGGTCTTATATATTTATATACACTAAACCTTAAAAAAAGAAAACCCAGCTATATCTATAGACTATAATCAGCAATTAAATTTATGACTGGCTTTTTCAATAAAAAGTACTCATATAAAAGTTTTTTTTTTTTGCTTTTTGAGACAGGGTCTCGCTTTGTAGTTCAGGCTGGCCTTGAGCTCACTATGGTGCCCAGGCAAGCCGCCGCGAACTCAGCAATCCTCCTGTCTCTGCCTCCCAAGTGCTGGGATTACAGGCGTGAGTCACCACGTTCAGCATTGTGGTATGCGGTATTGATTGTTGGTGGGCATGAGTCTCCACGCCCAGCATTGTATGTGGTTACAGGGGATCGAACTCAGGAGCTTGCGCTTGCGAGGCAGGTGCCAGAACAACTGAGCTAACCCTCCGGCCCAAAAGTTTTGTTTTTAAAGAAAAGTGCTTAATTTTTGGAAGGTAGCTTAAGTATATAAGAAACAAAGACCAAGTAGAAGTGTCTCAGAGGCAGTATGTTTGTATGTGAAAGTCATAAGGCACATGACTTTCACATACGGTATCTTTGTATCATTAGAGAGGATGGAAAAAACAGTGCCCTAAAATATAACACTGGGAGTGACAACCAGTAAGCTCAGTACAAATCTTGCCAGACTGCAATTTATTCATTTGCAGAAAACCTTTAAAACAGAACTTGTATTTCTAGAGTACAATGTAACTAAAGTGTCACGATACTACAATTCTCAGGCTTTTCTGGGGGGAAGTACTGAAGTTGAACCATACATGCTAGGCAAGCACTATAACTCTCATTTGTTTTACTTTTTTTTTTTTTTTTTTGAGACAGGGTCTCGCTTTGTAGTTCAGGCTGGCTCTGAGCTCACTATGTAGTCCAGGCAAGCCTCAAACTCAGCAATCCTCCTGTCTCTGCCTCCCGAGTGCTGGGATTACAGGCGTGAGCCACCACGCCCGGCACTGTTTTACTATTTTTAAATTAAGATATTCTTGGGCATCAATTTAGCTCAGTGGTTCCGATACCTGTCTTGCAAGTGCAAGGTCCTGAGTCAGATCCCTGGTACAAAATAAAAGGCTATTATTCTTAGAGCATATCAATCATTCATTCAATAGGGCCAGAGATTTAGCTCAGGGGTTCCTGTGCCTGCCTAGCAAGCACAGGTCTCTGGTTCAATCCCTATTAACCACATACAACAATACTGGGTGTGGTGACTCATACCCACCAGCAATCAGTATCACACACCACAATGCTGAGTATGGGCGTGGTGGCTCACACCTGAAATCCCAGCAATGGGGAAGCATAGGCAGGAGGACTGCTGAGTTTGAGGTTTGCCTGGGCTATGTAATGAGCTCAGGGCAAGCCTGAACTACAAAGCAAGATCCTGTCTCAAAAAAAAAAAAAGAATCATTCAATATTCTGAGAGAGCCCTTTTTTTTTATGGTGCCAAAAGTTTACTTGAAAAGTGGGATAAGTAGGTAAAGGGGGCAACTGGCTCTGCAGAGTGAACTGGGGGTGAACAAGAGAGGAAAAGAGAAAAGCAAGAAGAGAAGTATGTACTGGGTGGTTCTGGGAGACTCAGGAGTAGGATAGCATGAAGAGACAAATAGTCTGAAAAAGACAGCTCTTCAAATTTTTCACAAGGCACATGACTTTCACATACCTATCTAGGTTAGTAACACCAGAAGAGTAGTCCTTGGATCCAACTCTGCTTCCATAAAATGATGATGACTGCAAAGGTAAAAGCCCTATAAAACAAAAGAAAAAAAATTAATAACTAAACTTCATTTAATAATAAAATTACACATTGGATATGTTTACATTCAACTCTCTTCCCCTTTTCATCAAAGTAAAATATAATTATGTTAAAGAGATTAAGTGGTGTGGCAAAAGTTACAATAGCAAAGTACTACTCCCCTGCCCAAAATCCATGCAAGTTTTGCTTTAAGTCTCTAACCATTTTTGTTTGTTTGTTTGTTTGTTTTTTGTTTTTTGAGACAGGGTCTTGCTTTGTAGTTCAGGCTGGCCCTGAGCTTGCTACGTAGCCCAGGCAAGCCTCGAACTCAGCAATCCTCCTGCCTCTGCCTCCTGAGTGCTGGGATTACAGGCGTGAGCCACCACGCCCAGCTTCTAACCATTTTTTAAAAACTTGTATTTTCTGAGCTAGGGATTTAGCTCAGTGATTCTGGCATCTGCCTCACAAACACAAGGTCCCAAGTTTGATCCCCAATAACCATATACTACAATTCTTGGGCATGGGGCATACGCCTATAATTCCAGTACTTGGGAGGCAGAGGAAGAAGATTGCTATGAGTTTGAGGCTTGTCTGGGCTACATAGTGAGCTCAGGCCCAGCCTGAACTACAAAGTGATACCCTGTTTCAAAAATAAATAAATAAACCGGGCATGGTGGCTCACACCTGTAATCCCAGCACTTGGGAGGCAGAGGCAGGTGGATTGCTGAGTTCAAGGCTTGCCTGGGCTACAATGAGCTCTGGTTCAGCCTGAACTACAAAGTGAGACTCGGTCTCAATCAATTGATCAATAACCACTTGGTTTTTCTGACATCTTCCATAAAGTTACATTGTACATTTCTACTATTTCTTGATTTAATTTTTTGATTTATTAATTTTAAACAATATCAGCTAACTCCTTATTATAGAAAATGAAGTTTCTCATACTACTCCAAACTGAGGTCCAGGAAGATCTGTATTAAAGTAATCTAGCTGGGTGTGGTGGCTCACGCCTGTAATCCCAGCACTCCGGAGGCAGAGGCAGGAGGATTGCTGAGTTCGAGGCTTGCCTAGGCTACATAGTGAGCTCAGAGCCAGCCTGAACTACAAAGCGAGACCCTGTCTCAAAAAAAAAAAAAAAAAAGAATAAAGTAATCTAGTCTTGTTCTCCTTTAACCTATTATTAGTTGTGTTATGCTAGTTATTATGCTGATTAAAACTTTATTTAATACAATTAAAAGTTATGCACTGTTTCAGATTTTCCTGTAATTTTACTACTTATCTCCTTCTCTCGCCAGCTCTTTCACAGCAACTGTTTTTTTTTTTTTTCTTCTTGGATGCTGGGGATTGAATCCAGGGTCTTCCACATATTAGACAAGTATTCTACCAGTGAGCTACAGCTCCAGCTCCCACATCAACTTTTGTAAGATTCTTAACTTCAATACTGCCAAGGATTATTACATAATTTTCCTATTAAACTACTGATGTATTATAAAGGCTGAAAACCAGTAAATGGAGTTTGCATCTTATATTAATATTTTGCTGGTAAAACATATTAGAGATAGATCTTTCTAATAGCTAATATCATAGTCCCAAACCATTAAAAGAACATTTTAAATAAATTATCAGTCGATCAAATCGTAACTATTTTATTTTGCTTCAATTTAAAGTTGATAAAATATTAAAATCAACACCAGTATCTGAGTTTTTAAGGACTTCAGATGCCCAGAAATATAGGTAGGTATAGGAAATAGACTTTTAATTCTAATCTAGTGCAATATATCAAATAAATACCTTATGTAAAGACCAAACTTACCGGATGTCCGATTTTCTTCAGATTGTTTCAAGCTCAACTGCTTTTCTCTACTGCTAGTTAGGTATTTTCTTGAGGGGTCTGTCATAGCCTTGTTGTTCCTATGATTTTGAATAATAATTTTATATCACTAAAGAGGTACTAAAAATCAACAGGATAACTTGTCAGGAGGAAGTCAGCTAATCTCTGTCTTTAATAAAGTATCTATGAATAAAACTGCAATGGTGGCAAATATAAAAACTATAGTATGAGCACCCTTTCACAAACATCTTGGTTTATCTATCTTTAAATCAACAAACCATTACATTTATAGGGAATATGAGTCCAGAAACAAAGAAGCAGAAGTACCAGTGGCCTCTTTCTCTATAAGTCTTAATAACTCACTTGAAGAATTTGTGCTTTTTTTTTTTTCTGAGACAAGGTCTCGCTTTGTAGTTCAGGTTGGCCTTGAGGTCACTAGGTAGCCCAGGCAAGCCTTGAACTCAGCAATCCTCCTGCCTCTGCCTTCCCAATGCTGGAATTATAGGGGTGAGCCACCCCGCCCAGCACTGTGGTATGTGGTACTGTTGGTGGGTGTGAGTCACCATGGCCAGTATTGTTGTACAAGGTTACTGGGATAGAACCAGGGACCTTGTGCTTGCTAGGCAGGTGCTGGAACCCCTAAGCTAAATCTCTGGCCCAAATTTGTGTTCTTATTGTTCCAATTTAGATACCATGAGGTCTTAATTCCAAGATGAGGAAATTTTTCACCAGGAGGCATAGTAAGAGAATAATTAGATCTAATGTCATGCTACCTACCGTTTTGGGCTTTCTCATGCTTCTCAGGCAAAGAAAGGAGTTACCATATAGCAGGGATAGGTGACTACAATAATAAGGAAGAAAAGTTGCTGCTATACAATGAAGGGAGGAGTAACTGGAATAATGGGAGATCTACATCTTAATGCTCTAAACTCATTCCACATAGTTCTCATGTCATTTTAGCTGGCAATTAGACCTACAGTGGCCTGATCATGACCACAGCCTCAGTGCTCTCACATATGAAGACTTCAAACCAGGCAAACTGTCAAGATTGAAAGTGTTGGTGGAAGATTTGAGGAATACAAAAAAGTATTAGAAGGGGGGGGATTATATCAGCTATAGCCTCAAGGCCATGTGCAGCAATGCACTCTACCAGAAAGCAAGGCCAGGGGTCATATGGTAAACAGTAACCAAATGGGTTCTTCCCAGAAGACAGAATCAGACTGCTACATGGACTAACAGGAACTTATTCCACTGCCTTCACTGTCCTCACAATTTCTGTCTCACAAAATGTTATCATTATTATAAGCAGAGACTCTTCCAGTTTCCTATTCTTGTCTTTTCTAAACAGAAGTTTGTACTGTGGTTACCCAGTTCCTACTCTAGCAATGTATAATGATGTGTGCTTGACAATGGGATTGGAGAACACAAATTAACTGTCTTCTAGTATTTAGCTATCGGATCAAAGGGTACACAGTCCAAGAAACATTTGGACTTTATGGAGAAGACTGTACAGTACAAGGATCCTGGTCTCTGAGTTGGTTACAATAGTTACGAGATTTGTGACTCATTGCTTGGACTTATAATTTATCCTTTTTTTGTATGATTCTGTGTATCTTTTTTTTTTTTTTTCCTTTGAGACAGCGTCTCACTTTGTAGTTCAGGCTGGCCCTCAGCTTACTATGTAGCCCAGGCAAGCCTTGAACTCAGCAATCCTCCTGTCTCTGCCTCCCGAGTGCTGGGATTACAGGCGTGAGCCACCACGCCCGGCTCTGTGTATCTTTTTTATAGAGTCTCAATGCCTTTTTCTGTACAGTACGCCTGTTTATACAGTACTGTAACTTCTGCTGATTGTACTATATAGTACAGTATTAGTTTTACATTCTGTTATATGTTACAGTAACGCATGTAAAAGTTGTGCAAAGAAACACAAAATCAAGTCATCAAAGCTACATCAAATATAACTTTGACCATTTCTGTCTTCCAAATATTGTGATGTACATACTACATACAATTATTCCTCATTTAGTAACCAAGTCCATTAACCTAGATGTAGAAATGGCACTTGGTTGTTAACTAAGGAATGTCTATAACCATGTGACTACGTTCTGGACTATGTGATATATATGACAGTGATATATACAATTGCCTGCCTTAAGGAAATAATATGCCCAACTTTTCCCACTTTCTATTAACAGCAATGGAGACATTAATTGAAGCAGCTAAGTAAGTCCAAAAAAAAAATAGATTAATAAGACCCAGAGAATTGTGACTGCAGTAGAAGAAACACTGATCTAGTGCCATAAAGGCTCTAAAAATAACTTACGATGATGAATCATTTTCCTTAGGGTAATCTTCATTAAGCTCTGACCCAGATGACAGCATTCTTTTCCTCTTCTCAGTGCTACAGAGAACAGAGAAAAGTTATTTTTCAAAAGTTGTAATTTTTACACCATTAAAAATTGTAAGACAACACACCCAAGGAAAAGAAATGTGACTGTTATCTAACTCTACACCATATTTAAATTAACATCTTGTACATCTGCAAGCTCAAGATGTGTCACTGACAAAAACTATATAAGAAAAATACTTGAAATAACCTATAAAGATTATTATATACTTTCTTGTTCCCTTCTTAAATTTCTAAAAGGCCTAAAATACAGTTATAAACAATTATACTGAATGACTAAGTAAGAAATGTCTTTCTTACCGGTTTTCTAGTAACCCTGATCTAAGAGGTGTTGATGTAGCTGTCAAAGAAGGAATCGTCCGGGTGACAGTTATTCCACTTCCTGATACAGTCTTAATGGATCCTCTACCTGGATTACCAAGAACTTTTCGAAATGGAGTATCATTAGTTTCCAAACTTCCTCTTTTTGAAGAGCCCTGAGAACACAAAGTTTACAATAGTTAAATCTTCAAATTAATTGCAAAACTGTTAAGATCAGTGATTCTCATGTGGGGAACTTTTAACAAAACAAAGAAATTACAGACTCATTATAGAGATTGTACTCTTAACTGTTCTAGGGTGACTCATTCATTTGTGTATGTAAGTTTTTCTTTGGCAGTGCTGGGGATCAAACCCAGAGCCTCTCATAGGCTAGGTAAGTGCTCTACCCTGAATTACATTCCAGCTCCTATATATATATGATTTTGGTTTGATAAGACAAGGTCTCACAATATAGTTCAGGCTGGCCTTGAACTCACTATATAGACCAGCTATCCTAAAACTTGTAGCAATTCTCTTGCCTCAGTATCCTGAGTGATGGGATTACAGACACGTGCCACCATGCCTACCCACATATATAATTTTATTTAAAAATTCATGTAGCACATATAGAGGTAGAAGGCAAAAAACCCTATTATGAATAACTATTTTGTAAAAAAGACTGTTCTAGAGATCAACATATGAAGTGATCTCCATAAAAAAAATGCAGTGTTAAGAAGCAGTGACCAGAATTGTGAGTATATTTAGTGTTTGACACCAGTGTGCACGCCTGTAATCCCACCACTCAGGAGGGTGAGGCATGAAGAACACCTCAAACTGAAGGCCAGACTATCTAATAAAACAAAAATAAAATGGTGGGGGGCCAGAGGGTTAGCTCAGAGCTTCCAGCACCTGCCTTGCAAGCGCAAGGTCCTGAGTTTGATCACCGGAAACCACATACAATGCTGGGCGTGGAGACTCACGCCCACCAGCCATCAATACCACATACCACAGTGCCCGGCGGTGGTGGCTCACGCCTGTAATCCCAGTACTCGGGAGGCAGAAACAGGCGGATTGCTGAGTTCAAGGCTTGCCTGGGCTACATAGTGAGCTCAGAGCCAGCCTGAACTACAAAGCGAGACCCTGTCTCAAAAAAATAAATAAATAAAATAAAATGGTGGGTGTGGTGACACACACATGTAATTCCAGCACTCAGCAGGAGGACTATTTGAGGTCAGCTTACATAACTTAGTAAGACCCTATCTCAAATGAAAAAGCCTAGGAATATAGTTCAGTGGCTTTCATAGTACTGTCACAAAAAAGAATGTTATGTTATTCTCCATGGAATGGAAGATATATCCAACTGCTTATTATATCTTAAATTTAGAAAAGAAAAAACCCCTAAGTCACCTGGAGGAATGCTTTAAAATAGTACACTTATTTTTAAATAGGTGATATTTTCAAGGTTGATGTAGTTCAGTGGCAGAAAGCTTGCCTGTAATGCACAAAGCCCCCGGTTTTATATCTAGCAATGAAAAAAATACAATCATGGTTCATAAGTTAAATATTAAAAGCCACACACTGGTGGATGTGGTGGTACACATCTGTAATCTTAGCACTCAGTAGGCTGAGGCAAGAAAACTGCTGCAAGTTCAAAGGCAGCCTGGGTAACAAAGTGAGTATAGGGCCGAGGATGTAGCCAGTGGCACTACCTCTGCCTGGCAAGCTCAAAAGTTCAATCTCTGGTACCTCAGCGCACGCGCGCGCGCGCGCACACACACACACACACACACACACACACACACAGTGAGTTCAAGGCTAGCCTGACCTAAAAAGTGAGACCCTGCTTAAAAAAAATAACAAAAACTGCCACAGGCTGAGAAGTTTCACTATCATTCTCCACTCAGTTCTTCCTCTTTCCATTCTCCCACCTCTTCTGTAGGGCGGTTAATAGGTGGTTTAAGTATAAATTGAGCTAAATACTTTCACATGGACCATGTCACAGTAACCCTCAATTTTATAGATAGATACTAAAACTTAGAATACTTAAGGAATTTCCCCAATAATCCATAGCTAGCAAGTGGCAGCACCACACTTGAACCCACATCTAATTCTAAAGCCACATGTTCATTTATTCATTTATTTACTTATTGAGACAGGGTTTGCCAGGTATTTCTAGGTGGTCTTGAACTCACTGTGTAGCCCAGCCTGGCCTCAAACTCAAGGTGATCCTCTTGCCTCAGCCTCCTGTGTACTGGGATCACAGGTGTGTACCACCAAACCCGACAAAAGCCCTGATTTTAAAAACTACAGGATACTGTGGTTCATAATGCTGACCATGAGACATCAAGCAAAAAAAATTGTTCAATAAAATTACATATAGGAAGAGATGTGAAGAAAATAAAAATTTTCTTAAGAATAGGTCAAGAGATCAAGAAAGCCAAAACGATACATCTTAGCTATGTGGAAAATACCCTTGTAACAATGCCAGAAATATGTGCTACAGGCTGAATTCTACTCTCCGCAACTACCGAGTATGTTTGACTATAACTAACATTTTTTTAAAGCTAAAAAGATTCAAACATACCTGATTATCTGAGTAAGAAAGCTGCCTGTTGGTTTCCTTCTGTGAGGTCCTGCTACCCAGAATGGCTCCAAAACTACCAGAACCCTGAGGTTTCATGGCTGATGACCAAAAAAATCAAAACAAAAATCAAGTCACCGACTTTAAAACATCAGGGAAAAAATAACCAACTTATTCTAATAGACTGTATATCTTTGTAACATATAGTAATAAAAACATAGAGCTAAAATCTCAAGGAAATAAGAAACTGTAATGGATTAAAATTTACAAATCAAAAGGAAGCTGCTAAAAATTATATAGAATAATTGGTAATTAACACTACAGTAGTCAGTCACTATGGATCTAGAGTGATGGCAAACCTTCTAGAACTTTCAACCATACCAACAGCCTGCTGAGGCACATGTGCCACAGGTTTGCTATGTCTGGTGTAGAACATGAACAGGGACACTGGATGCCAAGGAAACATGTCAGAAGAGATGACAGGTACACTTACAACAACATATACTAAGAGCATCCTCTACAAGTCAATGTGTATCAATTGTGACGTAAACATATCAAAACATGACATGGTACCCCATAAATACATATAATTTTTATACTTAGATATCAGTTAAATTTAAAAATTTTGTTTATTAAAGTGAATGCCTTCTATTCTGAAGAAATTAATGTTATATGCAAATATGAATTTGTATATTGTTTAAAAAGTGTTTTAAGCTTGCAAATTCCCTACCAATGATCATCTGGGATATTTTAATTTTTCAAAATTGAAAACAATGCTTAATATCCTTTTATCATTTTGTACTAATGCCATGATTTTTGTGGGACAAATTTCCTACCTGGTTTAATGGACATAGTTTTATTTATTTTTTGCAGTAGCAGCAATTGAACTTGGGCCCTTGTGCTTTCAAGGTAACCCGACACTGCTATATGGTCCTCCAAAACATTTATCAAAAATATTTGATAGGGCTGGAGATTTAGCTCAGTAGTTCCAGAGCCTGCCTCATAAGCACAAGGTCCTGAGTTCAATCCCTGGTAACTGCACACAATGCTAGGCACGCCCACCAGCAATCAAAACCACATACCACAGTGCTGGGCGTGGTGGCTGACGCCTGTAATCCCAGCACTTGGGAGGCAGAGACAGTAAGATTGCCGAGTTCCAGGATTGCCTGGGCTACATAGTGAGCTCTGGGCCAGCCTAAACTGCAAAGCGAGACCCTGTCTCAAAAAAAAAAAAAAAATTGATAAACCTATCAAATATACAAGCATCATCTTGTTTTCCCTCTCAATGTTACCAATATGACAGTAAGAATTCTTGAAGTAAGAATTCTTAGGAAATTTTTTCACAATTAAAGGCTATTTTTCTTCCTAAAATTTATTTGCAGTTTTTGTCCATAATAGTTTTGTCCTTACTAGGCTTTTTCTTCCCAGTTTGTTAAAATGTCTTTGTATATCAATATTACTTTATGTTATCATTGGCTAGTTATTCTTCCTTTGTTTTCTTCCCCCCTTTATCACAGACATTGACTTTTTTTACAGTCTAAATTACTTCACAGCTAATGACTCTTGATAACAGCAATGACTTGCTGAGTACCTATCATATATCAGTCAGGCTATACATTCTTTAAAAAGCTTTGAAGTTAGTGATACAACTCATTTCAGAGGAGAGGAAACTTAAACTCAGTTGTTAAGTGATTGGCCCAAAATAACATGTTAGAAGAAATAACAGGCAGAGCTGGGGTCAGGGATTTAGCTTAGTGGTTCTGGCTGCCTGCCTTCCAAGTACAAGGTCCGGAGTTCAATCCTCAGTACCAAAACAACAAGTACCCCAATCTGTTCAGCATTGAAATACATAGTTCAAAACACAGTTGCACATTGTACAAGCTTAGTTTCCTATTCTACCATCTTGCTCCAATTCATTTAAAAAATGCTTTTCCTTACACCAATTCTTGAGAGTGATGCAATTAATAGATATGGTAGAATAAGACAAAAGCAGAAATCTAGACATAGTTCCTAAAATATTGTGAGAATTTTTAGTACAATTGTATTCAATTTCCTGATTCTAAAATTTAATTCTTTAGTAAAATGACACAGTCCAGATTTGGTGGCATAAACATGAGTAGGTTCTATGTGGCAAACAGTCACAAGTTTTTATTTTATGAGAATGCCAAATACAGATATCAAATACTTTATGCCAAACATAAATATCAACAAAATATAAAAAGCATGTTTATGATTTTAAGTGCCACACAGAAGGGCAAAAGCAGAAATTCTTTTTTTTTTGAGACAGGGTCTCACTTTGCAGTTTGGGCTGGCCCTGAGCTCACTATGTAGCCCAGGCAAGCCTGGAACTCAGCAATCCTCCTGTCTCTGCCTCCCCGAGTGCTTGGATTACAGGCGTGAGCCACCATGCTCTGCATAGTGGTATGTGATATTGATGGCTGGTGGGCGTGAGTCACCATGCCCAGCATTGTATGTGGTTACCGGGATTGAACTCAGGGCCTTGCGCTTGCGAGGCGGGCGCTGGAAACCACTGAGCTAAATCTCTGGCCCAAGCAGAAATTCTTTTATCTATTTTTTTTTTTTTTTTGGGACAGGGTCTCACTTTGTAGTTCAGGCTAGCCCTGAGCTCACTATGTAGCCCAGGCAAGCCTCAAACTCAGCAATCCTCCTGCCTCTGCCTCCCCAGTGCTGGGATTACAGGCACTGTGGTATGTGGTACTGATTGCTGCTGGGCGTGAGTCACCACACCTAGCATTGTATGTGGTTACTGGGATAGAACTCAGGACCTTGCACTTGCAAAGCAGGCACCAGAACCACTGAGCTAAATCTCCAGCCCTCTTTGTTTTATCTTAAAGGTAAAACTTCTAGTTTCTTACTGTTAAATATGGCGTTATCTGTATGGGTTTTTGCACATGTGACTTTTACTACACTGAAGCAACTTCCTGCTTCTGTCGAATATGTTCATCATAAAAGGTAGTAAATTTTGTCAAATGTATCAATTGATATATCAAGCAGCTTTTGTCGTTCATTCTGTTGAGTGTATAAAACAGACTGACTTTTACACTTGTACCATCCTTGCAATCCAGGAATAAATCCTTTTTGGTCATGGTGTACAACTCTTACTGTGATCAGGTGTGTGTGTGTGTGTGTGTGTGTGTGTGTGTTTGTCAGGCAGGTGTGGTGCCACTGAGCTATATCCCCAAACTCTAATATTTTGTTGAAGTTTTTATTTCTGGTTCCCAGGATTAAACTCAGGACGTCGTATTTATGAAACAGGCATAGCACCATTAAACTAAATCCCCACCCCTTGGTTGAAGACTTTTGTAACATTGCATCATTATTAAGATTATTGATCTGTAGTCTAGTCATAGTCTTTTAAAAATGCTAATTATCAAACCTAAGCATGGCAAGTGCTCACCTGTATGGAGTCTGTTTTGATGGACTGCATCTAGAAACAACCTCATTTCTTCTGCATCTTTACTTGGTACTTTGTCAATAGACAAGAAGCTATTATCTTGTAGAGTTAACATTAGACGGCTCTGTTTTGCTCCACTGGGTCGAAGCACCACATTTTTAATGTTATGACTTAGCTGATCAACATAAAAAGGAAAATTGTCTTATCATCAATAAAGGTATAATTAATTATAATTAAGTTGTGTAAAGAATACTAAACTTCATACTTTCCAAGTTGAAATTCTCATACTTCCTTATAATACACTATCTTCAACTAAAGGAGTTCCCATTTCTTGATATATTTAACTCAAAGACTTAACTTTCATAAAAAACAAAGATATACTACTGAAATTCATTTTATAGAGTAATACTAGCCCTCTTAGCCTTACTGGCAACTGTATTTTCAGATACAGTTCTAAAGTAATATAAAGGATAAAAATGTGAGTCAACATTTTTCAGAGTTTGGGTGGTTATGCTATTTATTATCTACAATATAGGAAGTCAAATTAGTCTTTTTTCCTTAAATTCTTTTTTTTTTTTTTGGAGACAGGGTCTCACTTTGTTGTTCAGGCTGGCCCTGAGCTCACTATGTAGCCCAGGCAAGCCTCCAACTCAGCAATCCTCCTGCCTCTGCCTCCCAAATGCTGGGATTACAGGCGTGAGCTACCATGCCTGGCACTGTGGTATATGGTGTTGATTGCTAGTGGGCGTGTATGTGGTTACTGGGATCGAACTCAGGGCCTTGTGCTTGCGAGACAGGCACGGGAACCACAGAGCTAAATCTCCGGCCCTTTCCTTAAATTCTTATTTGGCAAACTGTTCAGGTGACCACAATAGAAAAGGAATATAAATTCATATTACAAACTTCAAAGGAGTTCCAAACTCTCAAAATTATGTCAAAAACAAAGCTTTCCCAATACTAAGAGAAGTTTTTAATTTGTCTAAGAATACTCACTTTATTTCCTCTGATCATAAAAACTTAAGGTGTTAAAACCCAGAGCTGGTTTATTCTCAATTCTCCCAGCCTTTGGAAATGTGCCATAAATACCTTTTATTTTCTTTGAATGAAATTTTTCCCCAAGGTTAAACAAATTAATCTCAAGTTTCTTCCTTACCAAATAATTCTTACCAGTCTGGCAGACCTATTCTCTAATATTTTCCCTCAGCAGGCATATACAAAGATTTCTACAATTGCCTTTCTCTTTTTTAAAATAAATTAAATTTATTGGTATGATTTAGGAATACATTATGATCACATTCCTCGAGAATTTGTGCCTGTACATGATATATCTTTATTTTTATTTTTTTCCTGTTCTCCTACTCTCTTCAACCCCCACCCTCCCTATGCACTTAAATATTGTTTCAGTTTTTACCTTTTTACCATCAGATTTTTTCTTTCCATTCTTTCCTTTCCTCTGCACCCCAGAAACACTTTCTCCCTGTTTCATAATATCTATTGTACATTTTGGACCTCATTTACACATTCAATTTCTCACACTAAAGAAACAATATAGTATTTACAAATCTGTGTCCTATTTATTTCACTTATGAGTATGACCTCAAGGTGCATCCATTTAGCTATGAATGTCTCAAATTTATTATTCTTTATGACTAATACTCCATTTTATTTTTTAAAAACCCTACATTTTCTTTATCCAGTCTCTAGTTGATAGGCATTTGGGCTGTTTCCAAGACACCGCTATTACAAATTGTCCTCCTACAAACATGGGTGCATATAATGTCATTGTGATATGATGTTTTTAATTTTTGCAAATATACCCAGCTGGGAAACAGCAGGGTCAAATTAAACCTCTAATCATAGATTTTTGAGGAATCTCTATACTGATTTGCACAGTGGTTGCACCAGTCTACATTCCCACCAACAGTGGAGGAAGGACTCTTCTTTCTCCACAGCCCCAACAGCAGTTGTTATTGATTTCTTGCTACCAGCCATTATTTCTGGAATAAGTGGAATCTCAGTACTGTTTCATCTCCATCTCTTGAATAACTAGTGATGCTAAACACTTTTTTCATGTTTCTTTGCTGCTCTTTCTTCTCCATCTGAAAAATGTCTAATTGTTTCAGATGTCCACTTCTGAAATGAGTCTTTAAATTTGGGGGACCAATTTTTTAAAGTTCTTTATAGTACACCTTTGTCTGAGGAACAGCTAGTAAAATTTTTCCCATATGTTTTTTTCACTATGTACAACTTGCTTTTCTGAAGACATATCCTTTAAACAACATAAAGAATAATAATATTTCATAATTTTAATTAGGGAAAATGGTTCTTTGTCAATTTTTAGATAAGAATGAAAACCAATTATACAAATTTATATTCAAATTTGAAACAATATGTTTGGCCTCAAAGTACATCTTAAATTCATGCCCCTTTAGTAGAAATTTTCTAGTGAAACACAAAAGTAGATAACATAAAGGCATTATTTCATTCAATTTATCATTTGAAAATATTACAGGAAAAATATGAGAAAAATAAGGAAAAAACAGAAACAAAGTTTCTGTAAAGAGGGAGAGGTAGAGGAGTGTACGGGGAATAGGGAAAAACAAGAAACAAGATATATCATGTACAGGTACAAATTCCCAGTGATGAATGTGATCAGAATGTATAACTAAAACATACCAATAAACTTAGTGGAATAAAAAAACACAAATAGGAAAATTTATTCCTTAACAAGTAACAAGAGAACAAACCCGAACTTGGTCACTTCAACAACTAAAAATCCCATCTAGTCCCACATTTTACAATTTTAGTAACCCCTAATGTAAGTAGGGATTCCCAACTCTTTCTGAAGTTCAGATCTGTCTGCTAGAACTTCAGGGCTATTTACCTTCTACATTCCTGACACCTTATACATTTCCTTTCTCTCTACTCCTTCTCACAGAAGGCACAAGAAAGACTGACATCTCAGAAATGCAAATCTCTCCAGGCTCCTAAGTCTTACTTCCTTTCTCTTGCTTCTTCCACTATTTTTCCTTTGTTTGGCACTTTTATCCCTCATGTAACCTCTACTAATTTATTTTAAAATAACTTTTTGGTTCCCTGAGAGTTGTTGACACATTCATGTGTTTGTCTACATGTAAAAATCACTTATCCCTGGGGTCTGGGGATTTAACTCAGTGGTTCCGGCATCTGCCTTCTAAGAGCAAGGTCCTGAGTTCGATCCCCCGCAACCACGTACAACAATGCAATCAGTACCACATACCACAATATTGGGCATGGCGACTCATGCCTATAATCCCAGCACTCAGAATGCAGAGGCAGGACGACTGCTGTGAGTTCAAGGCTACCTGGGCTACATAGTGAGTTCAGGGGCAGCCTGAACTACAAAACAAGACCTTGTCTCAAAAAAAAAAAAAAAAAAAAAATCACTTATCCCTTACTTATACAATGTCTGGCAGACTATTTATCCTCTAAATTCTCAGGGTACAAACCACTCATTTCTTGTGTTACCTCAGTATCTCTGAAATATTTTTGCAGCTGAAAATGCATCAGTTACTTTTGATTTAGAGGAAAATGATGTCCCATTAAGCTCTGTATTCTTAGCCATGAGCAAAGAATCCACAATTGTCACCTGTAGGTGGCTAAATATGAATACTCAATGTAAACTGATCTAGCATGAAGAAGGGGCTGGAATTGCAAATATAATTAATCATCACACTCCTAATGATCTATGTTTGCTTAAATATTTGAATACTCATTGTCAACCTGGGCTGAAGACAAACAAACAAAAAAAAGAAAAATATTTTAAAGAAAAAAAACCCTGTTCTTGCTTTGGTTTTTGTGGTGCTTTTTGTTTCTGAAATAGGATCTAAGTAGGCAGTCCAGGCTGGCTTCAAACTTGTGATCCTCCTCAGTCTCCCAAATCCTGGGAGTATAGTTGTGGACCACGATGTCTGATTCCTTTCTTTTGTTGAAAGGAGCAATTTGTAGGAGTCTGTAGTACATGACAAACTACTATTATTTTGATTACTCATTACTACCTGCAACTTGTATAAGAATATCTTTGGTATATATTATCACAAGCCATTTATTTTCATAGTTCAATAATAGAGATAAATGGAAATTCAATTTCAGATCAGGTCCTGAAATATTCTTCAAGAGAATATTTCCCTGTGGAACAAATATTATTTTTGTATAATCTAATTAATATAGAATTTTAAAGTACCAAAAAGATATTATATTCTTATATTCAACTAATATTAAGATGAGTAACTCTTGGCTGCATAAATTAATACAGAAGGGAAAAAACTAAATTTTGTATAGCAGTAAGAGAATTCTGCAAAAATTTTAGTTAACACGACCTTGAACAATCATCCCTGAACATCCATACTATGGCATATGCCAGGATTAATTAGGAAACAAACTGGCTTTTCAAAAATATTAATAAATCCTTTTGAAAACTAATGCTAGCCGGGCATGGTGGTATACACCTATAAACTCAGTATTTGGGACGCTGAGGCAGGAGGATACTGAGTTTGAGGCCAGTTTGGGTTATGTAGTAAGTTCAAGGCCATCCTGAAGCTCACAGTGAGATCCTATCTCAAAAACACCAAAAAGTCGGGCCGGAGGGTTAGCTCAGTGGTTCCGGCGCTTGCCTTGCAAGCGTAAGGACCTGAGTTCGATCCCCGGTTACCACATATAATGCTGGGCGTGGTGGCTCACGCCTGTCATCCCAGCACTCGGGAGGCAGAGACGGGAGAATTGCTGAGTTCGCGGCGGCTTGCCTGGGCACCATAATGAGCTCAGGGCCAGCCTGAACTACAAAGCAAGACCCTGTCTCCAAAAAAAAGAAAAACACCAAAAAGTCAAACCAAAACCAAAGTGATAAAAAAAGAAGAAACAAACAAAAAAACTAACATTAACCCAAGTATTATAGTGTATGCTTGTAATTTCAGTACTTGGGAACTTGGTCGGCTGACGCAGGATTGAAACTGAGGCTAGCACAGGCTATAAAATGAGTTCAGGGTCAGACAGGACTACATAGCAATACCTTGTCTCAGGAAAACAAAAACCAAAACCCCTTAAACCAAATCCT
The DNA here is from genome assembly GCA_004025085.1 of Thryonomys swinderianus. Classification (NCBI taxonomy): domain Eukaryota; kingdom Metazoa; phylum Chordata; class Mammalia; order Rodentia; family Thryonomyidae; genus Thryonomys; species Thryonomys swinderianus. The sequence goes on along the minus strand of PVIC010002683.1, from coordinate 42,806 downwards.
GTTAAATGAAACCATCATCTAATTAAAAAAAAAAAAGAGGATAAGAGTCCTAATATGTTTTTAAAACTAGCTTAGGGACCGAGCCAGGCGTGGTGGTTCACACCTGTAATCCCAGCACTCAGGATGCCAACGCAGGAGGATTGCTGAATTCGAGGCTTGTCTGAGCTACAGAGTGAGCTCAGGGCCAGCCTGAACTACAAAGTAAGAGCCTATCTCTAAATGAATGAATGAATGAATGAATGAATGAATAAGAAAGCTTAGATAGGGGCTGAGTATTTAGCTGTGTAGTACTGGACCTGCCTCATAAATGCAAGGTCCAGAATTTGCGCCCCAATATTGGAAGGGGGGAAAAACAGCTTAGATATACGGTATCTTCTTTATATCTTCTGTAAGAGCCTTCCTGTTAATTTCAATAATGGGGACTATATCCCACTCTTTATAATTCAGAGCCAACAATGCTGTTGTATAATTTATAAGACACATACACAAAATTACTATTCCCCCAGAAAGAAGCAAGTCTGATGCTCACTATGGTTCGTAACAGCTATTTACTAGATCTACTGAAAAACCACTCCAAATTAAAATTTGGTTAATACCTGAAATGTCCTTGGAATTCCTCCAGTATTGTAGTGAACTACTAGGCTGACTTTATTCTCTTTTTCTACAATTTCAAAGGATCCTTCTTTCCACTTCGTAATCCCAGTCTGCATACTTCGAATTCTGATAGGTCCGTGTATCTTCAGAGGAGACATATTTTCTTTAAAAATAAATTGCTTCTAACCAAATTAAAAAAGGAAAAACACACCTTCACCTGACAGGTTCTAAGGAAGAAAAATAAAAAAGTTACAAATTACTAGTTTTTAAAATAATAGTTTAAAAGATAATGCTTAATGAACCTTCCTATATCCCTTTTTCCATTCCAATAAATCATTTTTATTGCATCCACAAAGGTCCTAATCAGCTTGCTTGTTTTTTTTTGACACAGGTTCTTGCTTTATAGTTAGTTCAGGCTGGCCCTGAGTTCAATATGTAGCCCAGGCAAGTCTTGAATTCAGCAATCCTCCTGCCTCTGCCTCCCAAGTGCTGGGATTACAGGCATGAGCCACCATGGGTATTCTGGTGTTGGTGGGTGTGAGTCACCACACCAAGCACTGTGGTATGTGGTTACTGGGGATTGAACTCCAGAACTTGTGCACTCTGGAACCACTAAGCTAAATCCCCGAACCCTAATTTATTTTAGGTAACAGGTAAGAAAGACCACTAAAGTAGGCACTCATGTTCAGCATCTCTGCCATGTGCCCAACACCTGTGTCATAGTCATTATACTCTATATTATACACCATTCATAACTATAATTCATAATTATTGTTAAAAATAATTAGGAATCAGAGTGCATTTTCAGAGTAACTGCATTTATAGCAATTCTTTTCTTCCTTTATGAACGCTAATGGGTCATGATTTTCAAATTTAAGTAAAAAATGCTCATTCATCTGACTTCATTTCTTAGAATGAAGTCTCTCTACAAATATTCAGTCAGTAATCTAAAAATATCCATATGTACAAAGATATAATAAGATTAAACAATTTTTGTGGTAACCAGAGGTTGAACTCATGATCTTGTGCTTACAAGGCAAGTGGTACCACTGAGCTAAATTCTAGGCCCAACATTAAACAATTTTAAGAATAATCAAATTAGTTCAATTTTCATAATCGTATTATTCAGAAAATCATTTAATCTCTAGGAAAAAAAACTTGTCTTCCTAAGAACCACCTACATTTATATCTGATATCAGTATTCCTGGAAAGTATTTTACCTTTAACAAACTTATATTTCCTGAATGAACTTTTAATACTTGAAAATAATTTCCAGTAATGATTAAAGATAGTTCTGGTGCTTACTAACTTGTAACTTACTAATGATTAGTTTTCTAAATTGTAAAAGAGGAATAGCAACGCTATAAGGCAATGAAATAACTTAGCAGACACTTAACTGACAACATTATTAGTATTAAAACATTAGCACCTATTTTCTCAATTTATTTCTATACCACTCTCTTCAAAGGCCTCAATAAATAAGATTAATTAGAATCACTAACTCAACTGCTTGTCAGAAGCTGGTCAGGTAACTAACTAAAGGACTTAAGCAGGAAAAATGTAAATAACTACTACCCAATCCAGCCAATTAATAAAGGAGAGAAATAATGGACCTAGCACTTCCAGATCTTCTTTTTCAAGAAAATGAAGGGACTCAAACTTTCATGTAATACCCGTATTTTAAATTTTAAGTAATGGGGCCGAGGATTTAGCATAGTGGTTCTGGCATCTGCCTTCCAAGTACAAGGTCCTGAGTTTGATCCTCAGTAACCACATACGCAATGCTGGGCATGGTGACTGATGCACACCAGCAATCAGTATCACACACAATTCGAGGTATGGGGCTCACGCCTGTAATCCCAGCACTTGGAGGCAGAGGCAGGAGGATTGTGAGTTTGAGGCTTGCCTGGGCTACCGAGTGAGCTCAGGTTCGGCCTGAACTACAAAGCAAGACCCTGTCTTAGTAATGAATGGATATAAATGGGCTGGGCATGGTAGAGCCCATCTGTAATCCCAATACTCCAGAGATTGAGGAAGGAGGGTGGATGCCAGTGTGAGGCCAGCCTGGGTTACACAGTGAGAGCCTGTCTCAAAAAACAAAACAAAAAAAAAGCTGTGAGGCCTATGGTTTACTATATAGGGAGTAACAGAATAAAATAAAAAGATATAAAAACACTTTCAGGAATTAGGAATTATGCAGTACAGATTCTCTATTATTATTCATTCATCTTATCAAAGTTTTGAGTATCCATTGTAACCAGATTTAAATATTAGTAAAATTTGCTGGATATATGAATTTATCAAAGTACAAGAGGTAATGAATGTTTGTAGCCCTGTTTATTAATGTATCATTTTGTTCAAACTGGTTAACTACAAAAATTTGAATGAGCAATGTACATGTGTAATACTTTTGTTGCAAGTAACAACTGTATGCTATATATATAGCATACAGTAATAACACTGCTATTACTGTGATTTTATTTACTTGCTAACTTTTGACAAAACTAAGCATTTTATGCATCTTTAATTATTACTGGAAGTTATTTTCAGGTATTACAAGTTCATTCAGGAAAAAACATGAGTTTGTTAAAGGTAAAATACTTTTAGGAATACTGGGTTCACTGGGTATATCCTTGACATACTCTGACTTTCAGCACTAGAGTATGTAGTTCCTCTCCTACCCTGGTTCTTATGCCAGAAATATGAATTGCCTGCCTCTGACTTCCTTGTTGGTGACTATTGATACTGGATTGAGGTTGGAAGGTCAAAGGAGAGTTCTGTCAATTCTACCTTTTCACACTTTTCAGACACCTTTATTCTGAACTACAGATCAAATTGTATCACTATTATTACTCACTAACTCCTCTGTCCTCACAATAAAATCTAAACTCATTAACATTATATAAAGACCCCATAATCACAGCCCTGGTTATTTCTCTCAGCCTAAGCTTTAAACACCCCAGATACCTAGCCATTTCAATGACCTATGATTACGTCCAAACCCACGGCCACAATATATACACTGTGGTCAGCTCTAGAGGACTTTCATGTACTTCACCACCCTCACTCAGACTTTCTTAGTAAATCAAGGCTCACCCAAACAGTTCAAGGAAGTTTTTTCTCATTATCTTTCTATTTGTTCTCTCCCCCATAGCCACGCCAGATTCATCACACTTTGTTATAGACAATGTTTATCTCTGTGTCTCCATCTACAATCTACAGTTTGAAAACAAGGAATATGTTCTTTCATTTCTCCTTCCTTGAGACAGGGGCTGACATACAAGAAACAGAAATTCATTGTTCAATAATGAACAAATTAGCACTACTGAACTTATTCAACTTGTTAAAATACACAGTAGCAGATACTAAAATCATAAATATCTTTTATATGGGCAATGTAGGGTTATATTTACTAAACTCTTTATAAGGGTGCTGCTAAAACAGGCATAGAGCCACACACTTATAATCTCAGCACTCAATTGAGACAGGAGGATCACTTCTAGCCATCCTGGGCATAGTGAGTTAAGGCCAATCCAGACTATAGACCAAGACCCTGTCTCAAAATACAAACTAAATATAGAGAGTACTGCCATGCACCGTTATTATATCTTTTGAAGACTATGTACACCTGAACTTCATAAAATGCAAAACTGTCCTTGTATTTTTTTTAAAGAATTCAATGGAAGAAAAACTCATTTAGAGGTAATAATGAAGAGTTACAGAATACTTTTTTAAATTGAGACAGTCTTGCTATGTAGTTCAAGCAGGCCCTCAACTCATGGCAATTTTCCTGTCTCTGTCTCACCTCTGGCCAGAATACATTTTTTTGTTGTTGTTGTTTTTGTTTTTTTTTTTTTTGAGACAGGGTCTCGCTTTGTAGTTCGGGCTACTCTGAGCTCACTATGGAGCCCAGGCAAGCCTGGAACTCAGCAATCCTCCTGTCTCTGCCTCCCGAGTGCTGGGATTACAGGCATGAGCCACCACTCCCCGGCACTGTGGTACGTGGTGCTGATTGCTGGCGGGCGGGAGTCTCCACGCTCAGCATTGTATGTGGTTACCAGGGATCGAACTCAGGACCCTGCGCTTGCGAGGCAGGCGCTGGAACCACTGAGCTAACCCTCCAGCCCCAGAATACATTTTTTAAAAACCTGGTAAATTTGTCCAAACTGTAATTGTTCAATGAAAAAACTCTACACTAAAAGTCATTATCTATTGTCAAATCCCTTCATATTTCATATGTCATCACTGGTCTGGGTGCCAACATAAAAGGAAATATAAAACCCTATTACTTTAACATCTGCCTTATTAAATAAAATGTAGAGCTAGGTGTGGTGGTACATGCCTATAATCTCAGCACTCAGAAGGCTAAAGCAGGATTGCTGAGTTTGAGGCCAGTTTGGGTTACACAGTGAGACCCTGTCTCTAAATGAGAAAGTAAACAAGTGAAGATTTCAAAGTTCACTAAAGTATAGACAAAAATGTAAAATGTTATTGGTTATTTTCTAATTCTCTATGCCTCTCAAACTTTCTAATGCAGGATTCTGGTTAACTCTGTAAAATTTTAGTTTAGATATCAAGTATTTCTTAACCTTAATACTAGCAAACTTTCTTCCACAAAACAAAATAAACCTAAAAGACACAGGACAAGTTTGGCTAATGTTTGTTAAATTATAAAATTGTCTACTTGACAAATTCCTTAGAAAGTACAGACATTTTTTTAATCGAATTCTTTATTGGTACATTTTATATACAGCTCATTTGTTGTGCCTTTTAAGTTTTTCTCTTTTCTATGTATTGTCTTTAAAGTAATTGTATTTTTGCAGTAAGGTTTATGTTAAAATGTATTTTAAAATAAACATAAAATGTACTAAAAAATGTATTATTTGCCTTCTCTAGTCAATGTGACTTTATACCATTAACCCCTAGGTGTCATTTTCCAAGATAAACTTTCTCTTTAGCTTTTTGAAGTCACAGCTCTTCCTTGATAAAACAGACTGCTCTTATCAGCTTCGCTCTATGTATCTGACAGTACATGTTTTCTATCACAACAATAATGCACAGGAAACTTTATTAATGCTCTTTCATCATTAAAGTACACACTTCTGGGGAAAAAATGCAGGACATACAATTAATAGAACCAATACAATAAAACATTTTATGAATGCCCCAATTTAGTTCAGAGCCTACTTTTGCACTAATGAATTAACAATAACTACTTTTGTACATTCTTCACATTATCACAACTTGCCCTACATAGCTAAGAGAGGAAAAACTGTTTCTTTTACATTATGAAACACAATCTAGTAACAGTTAGCTTTCTATGAACCTAAGATAAAGACAAAGTGTCCTTGAATTGGATAATGCTAATTCTCTTAGCCAACCAATATCTGAAAAAAAAAGACAAAAGGTATTATTCTCTACAGTTCAAAGAGATTCCTCTTTAGTAAAAAAATCTTCACAAATGAAATTACTGGTCAAATTTGAGTATTCCAAAAAAGCTAGTTCCATAAAACTGCCAGCACATTTCTACACTCTGTTCATTTATATCAATGCTTATATTTAAGATACTGCTTTGAAAATATCCTTAACCAGAGGGCATTCTGTGGTAAAGAGAATATGCCCAAAACAGAAAACTATTCTACAAAACAAACACAGAAACTGCCTTTTTTTTTTTTGAGACAGGGTCTCACTTTGTAGTTCAGGCTGGCCCTGAGCTCACTATGTAGCCCAGGCAAGCCTTAAACTCAGCAATCCTCCTGTCTCTGCCTCCCGAGTGACAGGATGACAGGTGTGAGCCACCACGCCAGACACTGTGGTGTGTGGTACTGATTGCTGGTGGGTGTGAGTCATGCCTGGTATTGTTGTATGTGGTTACCAGAGATCGAACCAGGGACCTTACGCTTGCCAGGCAGGTGCCAGAATCACTGAGCTAAATCTCTAGCAAGAAACTGCCAATTTTTGCCAAGTAGCATACTCTTGGAAACAAAATAAAATATGACTTACTTTTCAGTGACTTTTACTGAAAAACCGTATATAATAACAATTCACCTCTATTCTGATCTTGTGCCAAAGGCAATGCACTCTTCTTGGGAAACTACTCATATTCTGCAGCTATGCCAGTTCTCCAGGAGCCATCAACTCAGCTAAAGAAAATACAAGTGTGCCTTTTTAAAGAAAATTCAGTACACAAAGTTAAAAACTTTCTTAAAAAAGAAAACAATCATTTACAGCAAAGATTAACCCTTCATATATTTAAAAGCATGAATCAATTACTGAAAATACTTAAGATGATGTGCAATGCACACACAAACACATATGCAGGATCAACCCAACTCTAGGGACTTAAGTTCTGTAGAACACGGACTATTGGAAAAGCCTGCACCTTGACAGACTTATGTTCTGAATTACTTATCTTGCTACATTTGGCAACTAAGAAGTCAGTGAAAAAGTATATCCTTTGTTGACTTTATAAACATTGTTACACACTGACACCTAAATCTTTTTTTTTTTTTTGGAGACAGGGTCTCACTTTCTGGTTCAGGCTGGCTCTGAGCTCACTATTTAGCCCAGGCAAGCCTCGAACTCAGCAATCCTCCTGTCTCTGCCTCCCGAGTGCTGGGATTACAGGCATGAGCCACGACGCCCGGCTGACACCTAAATCTTAAAATAGTATTTAAATGTGTTGACACAAATTTCCAAAGGTAATTAATATTGTGTTTTCACCTATCTTTTAAACCTTAAAAAAAAAATAGTTTCTCAAGGCTGGGGATTTAGCTCAGTGGTTCCTGTGTTTGCCTCACAAACACAAGGTCTTGAGTTCAATCCCAGGTGGCTCATGCCTATAATACCAACACTTGGGAGGCAAAGGCAGGAGGACTGCTGTGAGTTCAAGGCCAGCCTGAACTACAAAGTGAGACCCTGTCTCAAAAAAAAAAAAAAGTTTTTCAATGTTAAGCCTCTTTAAGCCTAAATTTTCCTGAAATTCCATCCAAACATTTCTCACTGCCTACTTGAATGGTACATCAATTTTAAATCCATCTGTTTATGTAGTTAAAAAACCCATCTATTGAGTTGCTCCAGTTGGAAAGCATTGTGGTGAGGATATAAATGGGAAGACACAGTTGATGACCTCATTTAGAAGTTCCTTGACTTCCCTTGTTTTTGTCCTCTCATCATTTAGGCCAGAATCTTAGCATCAGCTTTTATCTCATTGTCTTCTATCCAGAGCCTAATTTTTTTTCACATACTACTATAATTCAGAAATTCATCCTCTTTTATCTAGTATGTATTATGCACCATTTACTAAGCACAGTGATTAAGTACCACACATACATTTTTTTCACTTAATCTTTCTAAGCCAGTTTTCCCATCTCTGTATTAAGTAATTCATGCATTCACAGTAGAGATAAAGGTACATCTAAGACCGGAAACCACATTTTTTTTTTTTTGAGACAGGATCTCACTTTGTAGTTCAGACTGGCCCTGAGCTCACTATGTAGCCCAGGCAAGCCTCGAACTCAGCAATCCTCCTGTCTCTGCCTCCCCAGTGCTGGGATTACAGGTGTGAGCCACCACGCCCAGCTGGAAACCACATTTTTAATCACCACCACAGTTCATCTAGTCCCCATTTTCTACGATATTTCCAACAATCAATTCTTTACAATTAATATCCTTTGTGGAAAATTCTTCTATTTCATACAAACTGGTGTACAATGGTTGTCTTTCTAAAGGGAAGGGTGCATGGGACACACTCACAAATTGTGTATTCCAACAAAATAATACTTAGTAAATAGTAAACACTTGCAATTGATACTACAGATTTCTTCTCAAACATTTCTAATACTAACTGCCTCCACCTAGAAAATAAATTCAACTGCCTGTTAGATATTCATATACATTTGGGAGGGCAGTGTAGAAATCAAATCCAGGGTCTTTGGACTAAATAAAATTTTTAGTTTGTATTTTGAAACAAGGTCTCACTAAGTTGTTAGGTAGCCCAGGCTAGACCTGGACTCACAATATTCCTGTCTCAGTTTCCCAAAGTGCCAAGTTAGTAGATGTATATCACAATACCTGGTCACTTTCTAGTTTTTAATTCCTCATTTTCAAAAGAAATTACACACACACACACACCCATGCACAAACTACTGACTTTTAATATTGTCATCATTCACCAAGAGCAAACTAGGACTCTGCTTTACAGAAATCTCTCTTCTGTCTCATAATTTAACCTGTTAAAGATGTAAGTCACTACACTGATTTTTAAGGACTTTCTTTCTCAATAAAATCCACTAAAACTGAATATAAACTAAAACAGGGATACTGATCTAGATAGTTTATCTCTAATTGAAAGAGTTTAAATCTGAACAATAAAAGAAAATGGGTAAAAGCATCTAACACTGGAAAACCATCAGTTTTCCTTTGGTGTCCTTCAATTTGTCTTCAGAATGGAAAGTATTTGTCATGATACGATGGGAACACTGGTAAACTAGTGCTTCCAAAGACACGATGGTTCTTACAGTAAGTTTCGGTTTACTTACTCATTTAACAAATTCTTGAGAAATAAAAATGAAATAATTGGGCCAGAGATTGAGCTCAGTGGTTTCGCAAGGGTCTGAGTTCAATCCCCGGCAACCACAAATAACAATACCAAGCATGGTGACTCACACCCACCAGCAATCACATATCGCAGTGCCATGTGTGGTGGTTCATGCCTGTTATCCCAACTATTCCCAGCACTTGGGAGGCAGAGGCAGGAGAACTGCTGAGTTTAAGGTTTGCCTGGGCTACATAGTGAGCTCAGGGCCAGCCTAAACTACAAAGTGAGACCCTGTCTCAAAAAAAAAAAAAAAAAAAAAAAATCACTATCCTATATCCTAGGAGACAGACTTCAAATAAAACATATGAGGAAATACATAATTACAAGTTCTGCAAAATGAAATAAAGTAAAATACAGAGAATGATGAGACTTATGATTAAGACCCAAGGATTGAATGTAAGGGAAAAATTAAGAGAAAGCTTTTCTGAGAAAGTACCACTTAAATTAAAAATTGAAGAATAAACTAAAGCTAGGTGTGGTGGTATATGCCTATAATCCCAGCACTCTGGGAGGCTGAGGCTGGAGAATCACAAGTTTGAAACCATCCTGGGTAACTTGGTGAGACCCTGTCTGGAAAAAAATAAAGAGTTAGAGGTTTAGCTCAGTGTGAATGAAGGCTTTGGGTTCAATTCTCAGAACAACTACAACAATAGAAAAAAAATGAGCTGACTGGAAAATAGTTGTGCTAGAATGGCCTAGGTAAACAGAACAGTATGGACAAAGGCCCTCTACTTTGCTGTGACTGAGGATATTAAATGCTATGTTGATGGAGATTCAAAAAAAGAAAGGAAGATGGTACAACATGAAACTAGTGAAAGAGCCAGGTTATGTAGAATCTTGTCAACCACAATACGGATTTTTCCGTTTTTTTTTGAGACAGGGTCTCACTCTGTAGTTCAGGATGGCTCTGAGCTCACTATGTAGTCCAGGCAAGCCTTGAACTCAGGAATCCTCCTGCCTCTGCCTCCCAAGTGCTGGGATTACAGGTGTGAGCCACCATGCCCAGCCACAATAAGGATTTTTAATTTTATCCTAAATATAATAAACAGCAATGTGAAATACAATGACTTTTGTTTAAAGACATTGTATATTATAATTGAATGGATAAGTAACAATAGTTTGGGTTTGTGCTAAAGAGTGGAAAGGACCTAAAATAGGGTAACCAGGGGTTGGAGATTTAGCTCAGTGGTTCTGGTTCCTGCCTCCCAAGTGCAAGGCCCTGAGTTCAGTCCCTGATAACCATATACAACAATACTGGGCACAGTGACTCACGCCCACCAGCAATCAGTACCACATACCACAGTGCTGGGCGTGGTGGCTCACACCTGTAATCCCAGCACTTGGGAGGTAGAGGCAGGAGGACTGCTGAGTTTGAGGCTTGCCTGGGCCACATAGTGAGCTCAGGGCCAGCCTGAACTATAAAGACCCTGTGTCAAAAAAAAAAAGGTAAACAGGATGAGGCAAATAAACAAGGCATGGTCCTGTATGCCTGTAATCTCAACATTTGATAGGATGAGGAAGGAGGATCACTACAATTTTAATATCAGGCTAGATTCAAGGCCTCCCTGAACTACATAGGAAGACCCTGAGGGAAAAAAAGGCAAATAAGACAACTAGTTGGAGGTATTTACTCTACCACAACAATTACAATAACAATGCTTGGTTGACAATTATGTGTACTATGTACTTATAATGGTTATTTTAATCAGGTCACAATTTTTATTATTCTCACTTTATAGATGATAAAGCTGAAGGTCATAGATTTGAGTCCAGGTAGAAAAGGACTGTGAAAAATTGACAGTGATGATATACAAAAGCAGATTCAGTATGGATATTCCAAGTATAATTGATACAGTGTAACTTAGAGAAGGTATGTATGCATGACATGAAAAGGTCAAAACTACCTCTCAAAAGTTTCTATTCTGTGTAACTGAATTAATGAATATGCTACTGAATGAAACGGAACACAACAAGGTAAAGAATTTTAGTATGCTCTAGAAAGGTGCAACTCAGTGCTAGGGGACTTGTCCAGCATGTGCCAGGCCTTGAGCTTCACCCAGAGGATGACAAAAATAAATAATACAGGTACAAAAATAAAGTTAATACTTTAGTTTTACATAAATTTAAAATTGCTAAGAAAGGGCCGGAGATTTAGCTCAGTGGTTCCACCACCTGCCTAGCAAGCACAAGGTCCCTGGTTTGATCCTGGTAACCACATACAATGATATGATATTGGGCGTGTTGACTCACGCCCACCAGCAATCAGTACTGCACCCCTCAATGCGGGGCGTGGTGGTTCACGCCTGTAATCCCAGCACTTGGAAGGCAGAGGCAGGAGGACTGCTGAGTTTGAGGCTTGCCTGGGCTACACAGTGAGCTGAGGGCCAGCCTGAACTACAAAGGGAAACCCTGTCTAAAAAAAAAAAAAAAAAAAAAAAATTGCTAAGAAAAACTCATGTTGAGCCTGGGATTTAGCTCAATGGTTCTGATGCCTGCCTCGCAAACACAAGATCCTGAGTTTAATCCTCAGTACCAAAAACCAAACAAGCAAATTGGGCTGTCAAGCAAACAATGGACTATTTAGATATGAGGCTAAAAACAAAGAGAGTAGACTGGGAATAAAAATTCCTGTCATTAACACACAATTGAAATTTAGAGCTTAGGAAAGAATGAAGGAACAAAAAAAGATCTTCTGATGAACCTAAGTATTCATTCACTTTGCTTTATCAAACATCTCACCTAGGCAATTAACTTGCCACTGAACTGTGCAGCCCTCCCTCACTTTTATCTTTCAGCAGAATGCGACACCACATGAGTTCATCTCTTGCAAGATTCCTCCCCTATGTCCAGTTATTAAGCCTCAAGAATCTCTCAATGTTCTATTTAGATCTCCCTCTTTTCTAGTACTATACTCTGGTTAATTTGATCCAAACTATGGCTCCAATTACTATCTACGCCTCAATAACATATATACATACAGTATATATACAGTACATATCCGCCCTAGAATGCGTCTGTGATCTCAAACCCAGAACATACAACTACCTACTTGACATTCTCTTAAGTATCTCCTCTAGTTAGAGGAGACAACCTGTATGACAACCTGTATGATGGCCAGGTATAGGAAGCAATCAAGTGTACGACAAATACAAATTCATGCTTTTTAACGAGATTAAAAAGGGAATGAAGGTTAAAACAGCGAGTATCACGACCAAGGACTGATGGACGTGCGACAAGAGAATTCACCAGAGAAGCCAGAAGGCCTTAATGGGAAGGCCAGCGGTGGACGGTCACAGTCCCAAAGAAAAGGGGACAGGTTTGGGGGGGCGGAGGTAGTGACAGTACATATTAGGTGAAAAGAGAGGGAAAGTCGAGGGAGGACATCTAAGTGGAGCACTTCTGAAGCCTGGGAAGCGCCGACGGGCTGGGGACATGCTCAGCAGCAGCGGGGAGAACTCCAGAAGAGTGAACGACGAGTGGGCGGACCGCAGGGGGAGGGGTGCTAGGGAAAACGGTTCAATTGAGAACCACCCCGGCCGCCTTACCTGTCCCTGAGGGTCCCGAGCCCCCAGACAAGCCTGCCGGAAGCAACAGAGTTCGCGCGGAGGGGGAGGAGCCGGAGGTAAAAAAAGGAAGGGACACCGACCAAGAAAGAGAAAGCCTGCTCGCTTCCCCCCAAACAGGGAAAGCGGCTGATGGCGGGAACTATGACCACACGCAAACACGCACGCACGCACGCACACTCGACTCGAGCCGACGCATGCGCATAAATCTGCAAACTCCGCCCCCTATGCCCTCACCGGCCCAGGCACCGGCTCCCATCGCAGTAAGCCCCGCCCCTGTCGTAACTGGAGTACGCATGCGTACTCCACACTCCACCCGCTTTCAATCTCCCACCAATACCCTCCCACCTCCCCCAGGTAGCATGCGCAGTTCTTGTCCTTTGGGTCCTGCTGGCCTTTTCCCGCCCTTCGGAGCGTCGGAGTTCACGCTCTTCTAAGTATACCTACTCCATGTGGTGGTGTGTGTGTGCGAGACTAACAGGTCGAAGTCGTCATTTTGTGTCTGAATCTTAAGGGGCAAAGAACATTCCGAGACTTTAGGCCGAGGGCCAGGAGGCGGGAAGAAATTGTGTGGGCGGGGTCAGGGGTGAGAGGTCAAAGGGCTACGCGCGGGGCGGAGCGAGCCGGAGGCGGATGGCGGCTCTTGATCTTTCGCGGCAGAAGCGCTGAAGCTGGGACGCCAGTCGGGTGCCTCAGGCGGAAGAAAGAGATCGGCCGCTGCTCCCACCATGCACAGCCTGGCGACGGCGGCGGTGAGTGGCTGGGCCCGGTTCCCTTCTTCAGCCCCGCCTTCCGGCCTGCTACCTCCCGTGCCAGGCCTTGGAGTCCGGCTTCTCCTGCCCCAGCCCGCGCAGCCCTGGCACCCTTTCCGCCGCACCTTGTCTGTGGTGCAGCCAGCCCCCACTTTCCTCGCCGGACGCCTCTCGCGGCCTCCTTCGCGGCACTTGGCGTTCTTTTCTGACGCCAGGCCTGGTCCCGCGCCCCGAGAGCATCCCTTGCGGCCCGGGCCGGCCATTCATTGATTTCATTGCTCTGGTTGGCAGTTTCAGGGCGCCAGTTGTGTGCTGGGCGCCGAAAGGGATGAGAATTCTATGTTCACACTAAAGCCGCCGTTGCCCTCGGAACTCATTCCCTAGGCACGTCGCAGCGGAAGAAATGGCTTCTAGCTCAAGCCGCTTGCTTTACCTGTAAAAAGACTGAGGCCCGGAGAGAATAACTGCTCTCGTTCTCTCTGAAACGTGTCTTGCACCACCTTTTTACCAACGTGCTATTTTAAATATTTCCTATTTTATAGGAAAACAGATTTTGTAATTCATTCATCTGAAGTATTCCAATACCTTCTTATTGAATTTAGATAAGTTTAAGCTCTTTTCCATGTCCTGCAAGTTCCTGTATGATGCCGTCCTTACTCATGTTCACAGCCTTATTTTATGCCATTTGCTTTGTAAGGTCCAGCCAAGCTGGCCAACTTTCAGCTCCGGGTACCTGCAGTTTCTGGCCTGTATCTGGAATATACTTACCTAAAACCTCCTTACACTCACACAGCCTGCCTGAGGGGGTAATCGGTTCTCTCAGTTCTCAACCTAAATTTGCCTCAAATGGCCTTCCCTGGTCACCCTAGTCAATGTAGCTTGTAACTCCTAACTTTTCTCCCTGAGAACACTTACTTTTCTCTTACATCACTGATCCTAATGTGTTATTAGATTTGTTTACCTGTAAGTTCTCTGTGTCTCTTCTGAGGGTAGGGATAGGGATCCAGTGGTCCTGTATATATGTTTTTTCCCCCAGTTTCTGGTACAAAATAAGGACGCAGATAATTTTGCTGGTTGTAGGACCACATGAGGGAGATGAGCAGTGAAAGAACACAACCATAATGGGGAAAAGGGATCATTTTATTTGATCACACTCCCAAAAACCAATTCCATTTTTCTCTTTAACTAAGGTGATATATGATTTGAGAGTAATGTACTGAAATTGCATTTTCAGACAAATAACATAATCACGAGTACCAAAAACTAATAAAGTTGTCTTAACTATAAATATATAAAAAGTGAAAAACTCAGCTGTGTCTAAGTTAAAGAAAACTGAGCTTCTTGACATTTGATCTGTCATCTTGTCATTTCCAGAGCCAATGATATCTCTGCCACCTGTTGTGGTGCTTCTAAGTTTTTGTAACTATTCAAAGTGGCAATATATTTTAAAGCTCAAGGGATTATACTTGTTTCTTCTCCTGAATTATACCCATAGTTGGAGAAGCAAGGTAGATGATGTGTTTGCTGTTGTTGTGGAATAGTTGGCTTGAAGGGGACATTCATATAAGGTTGGTTTGTCCTTCTGTCAAAATTTGATCATGCATCTCCTTTCCAAGATTTGTACTTGTGTCACCAAGGCACTCTTCCATGTACTTCTCTGTAACTGTTCCTTTTAACCAACCATTAAAACTGTAGCATATTATTTATAAAAGGTTGGTTGTGGTTGTGGCTCAAGGCTGTAATCCCAGCATGCAGGATGGTGAGGCAGGGAGACATCAAGTTCAAGGGCAGCCTAGACTATGTAACAACACTTTGTCTCAATCAAACAACAATTTTTAAAAAAAATGACACCTAACATATAAGTACTTAATAGATATTTCTTCAATCAAATTTGCAATTTCTTGCGTTAATTCTTTTGTTTTTGAGACAGTCTCACTTTGTAGTTCAGGCTGGTCCTGCCTTGAACTCACACCAATCCTGCCTCTGCCTCCCCAAGTGCTGGGATTACAAGGATGAGCCACCACGCTGGGCACTGTGGTATGTGGTTACTGGAATCGAACTCAGGACCTTGCACTTGCCAGGCAGTGCCAGAACCACTGAGCTAAATCGCTGGCCCTGTCTTGCATTAATTTAAAATAGGAACTTTCATATGCACTTTTGTTATACTGATTGGTATACATGGCAACTGACAAGCTTCTTTCTTCTACTTATTCACTAGGATAATTCATTAGTGATGAGACTGAAATAAAAAAAGTTGAGGTACCTTCAGTCCTTCATATCTTCTCTTAGCAAACTGTATTATTTTGATCTGGATAAAATTACAGTGTAATGATGATTCATTCACTAGAAATTGAGAAGAGCTAATACATGTAGCAGTGTATACAGTAATTTAAAACACTTGAGAAGAGACTTATTTTTGTCCAATAAGGAGAACTTGTGTGTGTGCCTGTATTTTCTTTTTTTTTTTGGCTGAGGCTGGCCCTCAGCTCACTAGGTAGCCCAGGCAAGCCTCCACCTCAGCAATCCTCCTGTCTCTGCCTCCCAAGTGCTGGGATTACAGGTGTGAGCCACCACTGTGGTATGTGGTATTGATTGCTGGTGGGCATGAGTCACCACGCCCAGCATTGTATGTGGTTACTTGGATCAAGCTCAGGTTCTTGTCCTTGGAGGCAGGTGCTGGAACCACTGAGCCAAATCTCCAGCCCATGTATTTTACCTTTTTGAAATAGCAGGTAATAGCCCTTCACCTAGGAAGATAGAAATTACTATCAAAGAGCCGGGTGTGGTGGCTCACGCCTGTCATCCCAGCACTCGGGAGGCAGAGGCAGGAGGATTGCTGAGTTCGAGGCTTGCCTGGGCTCCATAGTGAGCGCAGGGCCAGCCTGAACTACAAAGCGAGACCCTGTCTCAAAAAAAAAAAAAAAAAAAAGAAATTACTATCAAAGAAAGATGTGATCACATGTGAATGCAAGTTGTCACTTACTATAAAAATAACACAAGTACTGAGATAAGACAGTGGGAGAAGTCTTAAATTTTGACTGGAATAGTATCTTGTTAAACCAAAAATGTATAATATTAGGCTCATGTTACGGAATGTATCCTAATATCTTAGCTACTGCCATCATAGAATATAACTTTCTTCTATTAAGAACAGAAATGTCACATAAAATTACTCTAAAAATTAATGAGAATAACAAAGGTCTGCTGGTTAAATTCACTCAATGGTAAATGAGTAATTCTTGCCTCAATAAAGTAACAAATTCATTCTTTCTATAAAGTAACAAATTCTTTTTATATGTTGGCGTTTGCTTCAGGTTAAAAGTACAGCTCTTGGGCCGGAGATTTAGCTCAGTGGTTCCAGCGTCTGCCTTGCAAGCGCAAGGTCCTGAGTTTGATCCCTGGTAACCACATACAGTGCTGGGCGTGTTGACTCACGCCCACCAGCAATCAATACCACATACTACAGTGCCAGGTGTGGTGGCTCACACCTGTAATCCCAGCACTTGGGAGGAGGCAGAGGCAGGAGGATTGCTGAGTTCGAGGCTTGCCTGGGCTACATAGTGGGCCAGCCTAAACTACAAAGCAAGACCCTGTCTCAAAAAAAAGTACAGCTCTTCACGTGGTGTAGGTCTCCTGTAATGGATGTTATCTTAGTGAAACAGTTGAATATAAACCTGTAGAAGCTACATTAGATTAAGTGTTTTTAAAACATTTTTTTCATGGGTTGGGGATTTAGCTCACATACCGGTACCACATACCACAATGTGGCTCACACCATAATCCCAGCTCTTGGGAGGCAGAGGCAGGAGGATTGCTGTAAATTTGAAGATAGCCTGGGCTACATAGTGAGTTCAGGGCCAGTCTGAACTGCAAAATAAGACCCTGACTCAAACAAAAAAAATTCTTCAAGATTTCCATTAACATTCCTAAGTCTTTCTCTGTCCTACCTAATGAGCACATCGTTAAATTTCTTTTATTGTTTATTTATTTATTTATTTTTGAGACAGGGTCTCACTTTGTAGTTCAGGCTGACCCTGAGCTCACTATGTAGCCCAGGCAAGCCTCCAACTCAGCAGTCCTCCTGCCTCTGCCTCCCGAGTGCTGGGATTACAGGTGTAAGCCACCATGAGCACGGCTCTTTTTTATATCTTTTTGTTGAACCTGTGATGGACTCCCAGATGCCTTCTCATTGGCAAGTAGAGATAACTCCTTTCAACTCATGTACAGAATCTAATTCAGTATCTTTTCCCCAGTCTTCTTTTGAAGCTTTAAGCAAATTCCTAGTTTCTCTTTGCTTGTTCACTTCCATTTTTTAAAATTATCTTGAAATTGGATATGGTGGCACATGCTTGTAATCTCAGCATTGGGAGGCTAAGGCAGGAGGATTGAGGGGTGGATGCTGGGCATCAAACCTAAGGACATTCTACCATTGAGCTGCATCCTTAACTCCCACTTTTTTTTTTTTCTTTTGAGACAGGATCTCTCTTTGTAGTTCAGACTGGCCCTGAGCTCACTGTGTAGCCCAAGCAAGCCTCGAATTCATAGCGATCCTCCTGGCTCTGCCTTCCGAGTGCTGGGATTTATAAGTGTGAGCTACCAAGCCTAGCACTGTGATGTGTGGTACATTGCTGGTGGATGTGAGCACTACACGTGGCATTGTGATATGTGATACCAGGGTTCAAATTGCTTGCAAAGCAGACGCTGGAACACTGAGCTAAATCCCTGGCCCTCCTCTTTTCTTATTTTAGAGCCAGGGCTGGCTCAAATTTGAAATCACGCCTCCAGAGTAGCTAGTATTATATTGGGCCCAATTTTGGCTCTAACTTTCTAAATTTATGAGATATTTAACATTTACAGATATTTAATATTTTTAGCACTATTTTAAATGTGTATAGTCTTGTTTTTGAGGTGCTGGGCAAGTGTTCTACCATTGAGCTGCATCTATAACCTTGGGCAGTTTTTTTCTTAGACTATCATTGTCTTAATATTCAAAGGCACGTGTTGAAGCACCTGTAAACTCAGGGAAATAATCTGTTGTTCTAATCCTATTGTTTATTGACTGTCACATATTTATTGGTAGGAAAACAGACCCATTCTGGGCCTGTGAAGTTATACTGATTACTTGGCTTTTTAATATTTATTTATTTATGAGAGTTTTTTGATCCTTTTATTTTTATTTTTTTATCGTGAAATAGGTACATTTTATATACACATCATGATCACACTCAACATTGAGAATTTGAACCAGTATATGACATGACTTAATTCTCATTTTTTTCCTATTCTCCTACCCACCCTACAACCCCCACTCTCTATATACATGATTTTGTTTCCCCTTTTTTTTTTAACCATCACAATTTTTTCTTTCCTATTATGGGGTTTTTCTTAGACAGTCTCACTATATACCATAGCCTGGTCTTGAACTTATTATATAGCCCAGGCTGGCCTTGAACTCACAACAATCCACCTGCCTCAGCCTCCCAAGTGCTGGAATTATAGGCTTGCCCTACCATACCCAGCTCAGTTTGGCTGTTTTCTATTTAAGAAAGCTGTCAATATCAATTTTCAATTTACTCAAAGGAGAATAATTTTCCAATTAATGGATGAATGTGTTTTATTTAAAGTAAAGTCTTGGCTAGACATGGTGGCGCATGCCTGTAATCCTAGCACTTGGAAGGCTGAGACAGAAGCATCAATTCCTTTTGGCCCAGTTTGAGCTCCACAGTGAGTTCAAAATCAGCCTGGACTACATAATGAGATGAGACCTTGTCTCAAAAAACAACCTAAACAGCCAGGTGTGGTGGCTCACGCCTGTAATCCCAGCACTCGGGAGGCAGAGACAGGAGGATTGCTGAGTTCGAACTTGCCTAGGCTACATAGTGAGCTCAGAGCCAGCCTGAACTACAAAGCGACACTGTCTCAAAAAAAAAAAAAAAAAAACAACCTAAACAAAATAACTTGTAAATATCTTTCTACATTTCTACTTTCAGAGATAAAAGACCAACTGTTGGTACCCTGTGTTGGTGACATGTATGATTTACTTAGGTAAATGTTTTACTTGGGCTAAATTTTGTTGACAGGAAAAAACATTACTTGAGATATATTTTCACATAAAAATCATTGAACAGAAAAGGGAAAAAATAGTTCTCTGGGCTGGAGATTTAGCTCGGTGATTCTGGCGCCTGCCTAGCAAGTGCGAGGTTCTTGGTTCAATCCTGTGATAAGCACATACAACAATACCGGGCATAGTGACTCATGCCCACCAACAATCAGTACCATACTTCACAATGCAGGTGTGATGGCTCACACCTGTAATCCCAGCACTCGGGAGGCAGAGGCGGGAGGGTTGCTGTGAGGTGGAGGTTTGCCTGGGCTACATAGTGAGCTCAGGACCAGCCTGAACTACAAAGCAAGATCCTGTGTCAAAGAGATAGAGGGAGGGAGGGATGGAGGGAGAGAAAGGAAGGTGTTAAATTCTTAAGGAATAACTTATTGAACATGAAGGAATATTTGTGATTTCATTCCTATAAGCCAAGTAGGATGCTGATTCTAGAAAGTGAAGTATTTCTGCCATACATTTGCTACATGTCCTTGAGCATATTGAATCTCTATTAACTTGTTTACTCTTAGAAATCTGAGAATAAAGTGAGGAATTCACAGCACCTGACACACAATCTGCTCAATTAATGTTACTTCCTAATAATAATCTAGAGAAGGCAGACCCAATCTATAGCAACTGAAAGGATTCATGATTGCCTAGGGTTGATTATGAGGTTTACTGAAAGATGTTAGAAAACAAGGTAATGGAAATGATCTATATTTTTTTTTTTATGTGGTTGTTTTGAGACAGGGTCTCAATAAGTTACTCAGGCTGGGGTCAAACTTGCTGTCCTGCTGCCTCAGCCTCCCAGAGTGCTGGGATTACAGATATGTGCCACTATGCCCAGTTGTGACCTATATATCTTAATTGTGACAGTTACTTGGGCATATGAAAAATTCATTGAAATCTATACTTTAAATGGGTATTTTTATTGTATGCAAATCATACCTCAATAAAATTTATACCTTTCATTTATAACTGAGAACAAAAGTATAATAATACCTCGGTAAACACTTCTGTTTGCAGACTCTGCATCTGGTAACAAACACAACCACTGCCATCTTTCCTACACAAACATGCATATTCAAAATCATAAAACCGGGCCGGGCGTGGTGGCTCATGCCTGTAATCCCAGCACTCAGGAGGCAGAGACAGGAGGATTGCTGAGTTCGAGGCTTGCCTGGGCTACATAGTGAGCTCATGGCCAGCCTCAACTACAAAGCAAGACCCTGTCTAAAAAAAAAAAAAATTAAAAATTAAAAACATAAAACCAATTAAGTTCAAAAGCCAAAGTACCACTATAATTTCTAATATTTCAGCCTCTGACTGACACTGGCAATTATTTAATATGGTTCCCCTCCTTTAACAATAGTAAAGTTCAAGGTTAGAAAGTTAAATGATTATCTTAGGTCACAAAATTCTAGAAATGACTAAATTGGGTTTTCAGCCATTTTGGATTCATAATCCAGTGGGCATTCCATTTATGTACTACTTGTATAGTTACTTGCAAATTGACTTTTCCTGTGTTGCGCAGTGTCCCTGAATTAGCTAAATTTATTTGTAGATTTTTTTTTGTATTTGCAACTGTATATTTTTCTGAAAAAAAAATCTAGTCTTTGATTCTTTAAGGGTCTGGTCTCAGAAAAATATTTACCTCTGTTCCTAGTAGTGATTATGATGTGATTATTATTAGTTTTTTAAGTTAGGTAATTTCCAGTGGGAAAGTCATAGGTGAATTTGCTTATCTAACAATGGTCAGTATTGTTACTTCCTGAGTTTCATAGCAGTCACAGCCTAATACAGAAATGTTTTACTAAATTGAAAATCAAGAGTTGTATAATCTTTTTTTTTTTTTTTTTTTTTTGGCTTTTTGAGACAGGGTCTCACTTTGTAGTTCAGGCTGGCCCTGAGCTCACTATGGTGCCCAGGCAAGCCGCCACGAACTCAGCAATCCTGTCTCTGCCTCCCGAGTGCTGGGATTACAGGCGTGAGCCACCACATCCGGCATTAAGAGTTGTATAATCTTGGCTGGAGATTTAGCTCAGTGGTGCCAGCACCTGTCTCGCAAGCGCAAAGTCCTGAGTTCGATCCCTGGTAACCATGTACAGTGCTGGCTGTGGTGGCTCACGCCTGTAATCCCAGCACTCGGGAGGCAGAGGCAGGAGGATTGCTGAGTTGGAGGCTTGCCTGGGCTACATAATGAGCTCAGGGCCAGCCTGAACTACAAAGCGAGACCCTGTCTCAAAAAAAAAAAAAAATTGTATAATCTGAACTAGGAATTTTTATAGGTATTTTGTTTTGGTTTTGTTGTTTTGTTTCTGCTATTTTCGAGATAGGCTCTTGTGATGTCCAAGACTAGCCTCAAACCCTCGGCTCAAGCAGGCTTGCTCTTTACCCTCCTGAGTGGCTGTAACTTCAGATGCATGCTACTGTGCCCAGCTAAGCTGGTCTTTCTTTGTGTGGGGGTGGTACTGGGGACTGGACTCAAGACCTTATGCTTGCAGGGCAAGGCAGGCATGGTACCACTGAGCTACATCCCCAGCTGAGCTAAGTGGTCTTTCAGGGAAGAGTAGGAATCAGGAGGAAATCTGACCTCTGTTAGTGATCCATAGTTTCACTGGTTGTGAATAATTAATTACTTTGGGCCGGAGGGTTAGCTCAGTGGTTCCGGCGCCTGCCTTGCAAGCGCAAGGACCTGAGTTCGATCCCCGGTTACCACATATAATGCTGGGCATGGTGGCTCACGCCTGTAATCCCAGCACTCGGGAGGCAGAGACAGGAGGATTGCTGAGTTCGCGGCGGCTTGCCTGGGCACCATAGTGAGCTCAGGGCCAGCCT